>QGOB01001116.1:0-51719 GCA_003313055.1 Termitomyces sp. MG145 | reverse complement strand
GGGGGGGGGGGGGGGGGGTGTAAGAGAAGCAGAGAAATCACGAGTAGAAGAAGTACCAGTCTTTCTTGGTCTGTCATCTTCAGAATCTGTACCATCGCTGTCTGAGTAACTTTGACTGCGCCTGGAACGCTTGCGGTCATCGAATCGACGTTCTTCTGCTAGTCGTTCTCGCTGCTCGATACGATTTTTCTGTTTCCAGACCTTGTATTCGTTGTAGTCGTTGGGACGGAGGGGGTCGTAGAGCTCTGAAGGATCCCAAGCCAATATGGGGGGCGCATTGCGATTCTAGAGATGGGAATATAATTTTTTTTAGGCAACAATTGAACTGGATGGTGTACCTTTCTCCCTTTGCCTTTTCCTTTCTTCTTGCTGTTGTGAGAGGTCTTGAAGCCATTGACATCTTCATCGAGAACCATCGACGGGGGCTTGACTTTCTTGCCCCATCCTTGTTGAGGCTGGGGTTGAGCGGGAGCTTCTTGAACAGGCTTAGGTGGATCTATCAAGGCCGGAGGCGCGAATATGACTGCGGTCGATGAGATGCCTGCAGCTGGGGTGACTGCAGCGCCCGCGGGAATCCTTGGCGGGGCGGGTTTGGATTTGTTTGGTAGGTTTCGGCGGACGGGTGCAAAGGCAAGAGATGCCGACCAACCTTCGAAACGAAGGAATGGAAATTTCAATCAACGGGAAGCAGACGACACATGAGAGCAATTGAAGAGATACCGGCTGTGGGTTTTGCTGGCGTCTCAGCAGCAGACGCAGACTCGAACGGTGGTTTCAATTCTGGTTCAGGCTTGACTTGAGGGACAGAAGGAAGAGCTGCTGTTGTTGTTGCTGCTGCTGCTGCTGCTGCAGACGAGGAAGAGAATGCAGAGCTGGAAGAAAACTGAATGCCGCCATAAAGACCGCCTGCTCTGCTCGTCATCCTTGTGGTTCAGGACAAAGTTATATTTCCAGCACGTGATCTACTCTACCATTCACGTGAACTATCAAAATACTTTTCTCGCGCCTCCCTGCTCAGAATGTGCACTGCAAAGTCGCCGGCGTCTACCATCGCCCATCCGTTGTGCATCCGTCGCTTCGAGTTTGGAGGCAGCGGCAGCGGCGGCTCGACAGTCAGCAGCTATTGTATAATATCAGTTTTACGTCTCTAAATGTGCACTTTCCACTGACCGCCTTCCTGACCACTCGCACCACTGACTCAATCGCACCCTTGTTCTCTGTTCCTTCTTTGACCTAATATACGTGTTCAGCAACTGTATGAGATACTGCAAAGACGGCGTGCCTGTGCCATCACAACCCAGTTCCAGATTCCTCCTGGAACATCATACACCGACTCGCCTGCATAAGTTCCCCCGCGCTTTCTCCTACCTTGGGGCGCTCGGAAGGGCAGCGCAGGTCCTGGAGGAGGTGCGATTGATTCTGAAACCACGAGGGTCGACGGATCTAGGTACGGGGACTGGGCTAGCTGAGTATGGAGTTGTTTGATTATTTTGGGGGTGTTTGCTGGAATCTCGGGGACATTGGCGGCAGGATGAGGAAGCGATGGACGACTAGACGAGGGGAGAGGCTCGTCGACGAACCAAGGTAGTGCGGTGGAATAGACTCGACGAGAGCCGCGAGCAACAGTGCAAAGACATCGCTGCATGGGCGGGAAATTCAGCGGGCGTGTGACATTGTGACAGACAAAAGTTTGGCCATGGGCGTCCGTGCTGGCGTCGTCGTCTGCGTAACGAGTTTCCTCCTGGGTTCGTTTACTCCCGTTTAAAAGGTACCCTCTCACTTGTTTTTAGGCGCCCTCTTCACCCATTGGATTGCCGACTCTCTCACTCTCTGGAAATCACCCGTCACCGATGAGCATCTCTGGACTGCAGCTACTTACTACTCCATCCTTGCCAAGGGTCCCCCTCAGGCCCTTTGGTTTCTAGCTTCCGTGGTAGTAACAGGTTGCACTACTATCCTCTGGAGTCTTGGCGACGGCCAGGCGGGCAACATCATGTTCGATGGAGGTAGCATTTGTACGTCCAAAAAAAAAAAAAAAAACCCCCTTCCCATCATTACTCCTCCTTACCCTTGTCTCTAGTCCTATTCGGCGTCACAGTTGTCATGTATCTCTACTCTGTGCTCCCCAGTCCGTTGCTACTCTCCATCTGTATCCCATTTCCTAATCTTCCCACAGATGTTTTTGCCAAATTCACCGCGCTACCGGATCACCAACTCAGAGATCCTTTCCCTCGCTCACTTCGGCTCGTCACTCTTGAACTCGCGTCCAATAATCTCGTCTGCAGTGTTGCTTTGACTGGCGTATTGGCCCTCCAGGCGGGGCGCTTCTGGGCTGAGAACTCGGACACTGACGACGACGTCTTCGTCCCAGGCGAGGGGGAAGCACCACAGTCACGCGCCAAAACCCCAGAACCACATACGGAAAAAGTCCAACCACGGAATACCTTAAAATCCACGTCCTGACCCGTAGATCTGACTGGCTTACGGCTATCTATATCAGTGGGATGTATCATAAATACCCTCTACACTCTCCGGATGGATGCAGCTCTCAAATGTCATCGTATTGATCGACTGGTCTAAGTTATATTAAGTTCTATTCCTGCACAATATCCTCCTTCCTCGGCTTCGAATTTTTTATCTCGTGACCTTGGCCTATAATTGACTGTGCTGCATCGTCAATTACAATCCCTAACAAGTTATCTCGTCAGCCGCTTCTGTGGGCCCGAAAAGCTAAGGCTTGCTCACCTAACCCCTCTTCCTTAGCAAGGCCCAGCACATGTTCCAATTCAACAAACCCATCCTTGTCGACATCAAGCTTTTGAATGACAGCCTGGCCAACCTCGTCGTCTGGCTTGTGCTTGATCACTGCCAAGGCCTTGCGAAGGTCCTGTACCGAGATCCGGCCTTGCGCATCGGCGGAGATCATCTGAAGTGAACTTCCCACGCGATTGTCGTACTCTTCAAGTTGATGGTCAATCTTGGTGAGCATACTGCGGATGCGCTTCGTCAAAGCACCGGAAGGTGATTTTGGATCCTAAGACGGGTCAGTATATTACTGATGTCGGTATCACTTGAATATATACCTCCTCTGCCGAAAGATTTTCTTCCATGAGATCGCGAAGTTCCTTGCGCTCCTTGAGGACACTGGACTTGGCAGACAGAATAGAGAGAGCTTCGCCCAGTTCTTTGAGCTGCTCAGTCGTCATGCGGGCATTTTCTTCTTCGATTTTTTCAGGTATGAGCTAAACATTCACTCATTAGAGGAACTCATCCAGATAATAAAGAGGTTTTACCTCAGTGTCAGGTAACAAAGATTGGGCTGTCCGGACTTCCAGATCCTCAGCCTCTCTCTTTGCACGGCGAGCATCTTCTTCTTTTTGTTCTTGTTCTTCTTCATCTTCAATGAGCTCCTGCTGCTGTTGCAAAACCTCGAGTTTCTGCTTGTAACTGGCCTTTTCGGAATCAACCTCCAACTCTGCTTCGTTAAGCTATGAAAAATAGATGTAAGATTGCAACATGAGAGCTGAGATCGGATCATACCAAATTATCAGGTAGACCACTCAAAACACTTTCCAAACTCGCGATAACGGCAGTTTTTCCGTCTTCATCTTCACCGAATTTACGATCAAAATGGAAAGCCCTTCCAAGGATGAGCAACACGCCCGAAACGCGCTCGTGTAGATGAAGTTTGACCCAAGTTTGGAGTTCTTCCCTCAGACGTGCCGGGGACACTCCTGACGTGCGAATTCCGCGAGATTGGCAAGCTGCTTGAAGCTCAGAGGTCGAAAGTTCGTCAATACCTTCCTTGTCGATGAGCTGATCATCGCGACGAAGGTCTAAGAGACGCGATCGAATAGTGCCGCGAAGGAAATTGTCCGTGCCGAATGCGTTCAGACCCATGTATCGTGACATCGAGACCAGTTGAGGACGGGAGAGGTTGTCGAGTGTGAGATCATCATCGAAGAGTTTAGCGACGTTGATAATGTCCTGCGCAGATGGAGATTCTCCTGTAGATCGAACCTGTAAAATATTATTTGGTGAATGGAAAAGACTGATGTGAACATAAAGTCACACCTTGCGGAAGAATTCCTTGAAAGCGTCGCTGCCAACGATATGTGCATTTGCTTTAAGTCCAGATTCACGAAGCGTTTCCTGCAAGAACTTGGCCATATCTAGACGAACACGGAGGAGCTTTCGTTGCTTTTCTTCCTGGTTTAATCAACACATGTTAATTGAAGAAGGCGCGAGCTTGTATATGCGACATACTGCGGCGTACTTGTCCTCAAATGTGGATGGAAGCATGTTCGGAAATAACTTAAGGGCAACAGGCAACAGAAACTCCATAAAAGGGACGACAACAAAGACGGCAAACGGAACGAGACGCAGAAGATCCTGAGTCGTGCGTTTTAGCTGTAGGCAAATGTTGAGTTTGGGCATCTAGGTGACGAGAGAACATATGATATCTAACCTGTCTGCGTTCACGACGCGTCAGTGTCTCTCCTTGCAAGATCTTCCATTGGAGGCGCGATGATATGCGTACTTCAGAAACCAATAGCTTGGTTCCGTGCCAATAATGCTGTGCTTCATGCTTAACCTTCTTCCAGACTCTGGTCATAAGAGGTGCCTCTGCTGTCGCTGGAGGCGAGGATTTGGACTCATTATTGGCCGGCGGTGAGGGGTTAGGTGGAGTATCAGACGATGAGGTTACAGGGGTTTGGAAGTGACGAGAAGGTTGATATTGGACGGATGAGCTAAGGATGACAGAGACGGGGCGGGAACGACGGGAAGAGACTAAAGAGCCTGGTAATCGATTACAAGAACGAGCAAGGACGGTCGAGGAGGTACGAGGAAGCCATAGAGACATAGAGATATGTACAAGAAGAGCTCGGCTTCAAAACTTTGTTGCCGAGTGCTCCGCGTCTTGTTTGGTTCCGTTGGGTCCCTGCCGGTCCACCATGTCTTCACAAGCCGACCTTCACGACCCCTCTTCCTCGGCCTACAAGAAAGCCCGTCGCCTCTTTTATAAGGCTACAAAAAACAGGAACCCCGTTCTTGAGCTTGACTGGTCACCATTCAGAGCTGCAGAGAAGAAGTACAAAGCTCGCTTTCCCCCTCCTGATCTTTCCAATGTCCTTGATCTCGCCATTCTAGACCCATCCAGAGACGATGAAATCCGACAAGGTATCTGGAGAGGATCAAGTACAGTTCAGTACAGAGAGTTTTCGGCAGTGGGAAGGTCTACCAAGTTCTACACTATCTCTCAAATACCTGGTGCTGTAGTCATAACTCTGTCGACAACCTCGCGTGTATTCATCAATACATCACTTAGGCTTGGTTATCTTGCCATCCTTCGTCTCCAAAGAGCAGCAAAGGGAATTGATACGTTGGTCGTTGTGTGATCAGGCACGTGAAAATGAAACCAATCTCGATATCCACTATTCTCTTCCACCACAAGGGCTATGGAACGCGTGGCTAGAGTCTGAGCAGAACCCTAGCAAAGATATTTATGTGCAGCCCAAGTCTACTCAAGGTTCTTCCACAACTCGAGAGCCTCCGGGCCCTCGACAGCTTGTCAACAACACACCCGCCACACCCGATAACTTCTCAGCCATCTCTACCACGCCGAAACCTCCACCTGCTCCTTCAGCAACTATCAAAGCAGCACCTATATCCGAGCTTCTGTTCAAACTACGTTGGGCGAATATAGGATGGTTTTATCATTGGGGGACTAAGCAATACGACTTTACGAAGGGTCAAGGAGCCATCGATCAACGCCTACGAAGTCTCTGTAAGAATTCGGTAGCTGCTGTTGACTGGAAGCAGGTTTACAGTGAAGCCGACGGTGATTGGGCAGATTGGACCTCTTGGAATGAATCATATGGTATGAATACCTCTTGACATGTAAGTCTGCAACAAGGCTGAACCTGCATCCTTGGTTCTAGAACCCGATGCTGGAATTGTGAATTTTTACCAGACGAAGGTTTGGGGTTCTGAAAACTAGTACGAGCTGTCTTTAATTTGTTATCAGGACACTCTTATGGCGCACGTTGACCGATCTGAGGTATGCGCCACATCGCCCCTCGTTTCCATATCGTAAGTCGTTTGTGTTCTTCTTGCGCCCCTTCTCTTAACTTGATCCAGTCTTGGAAATGCAGCTGTATTCCTCATTGGTGGTTTGACACGAAATTCAACACCGGTGCCCATCCTCCTCCGTTCTGGAGATGTAGTCATCATGTCGGGTCCAGAATGTAGACGCGCTTACCATGGTCAGTGATAAATTAAAATGGAAGGCCTCATACTTTTCTCATAACTTTAAGGTGTCCCTCGAATACTGGATAATACCCTGCCTTCTCATCTGGGGAAATTGGACAAGGATTGGGAACCTTACGAAACCTACTTACGCACAACGAGAATTAACATTAATGTACGTCAAGTATTTCCGAAAGGATTTCAACCCGATCTCTAGTGGATGTACCATAGCGCACCCTATAAAGAAAAATAAATGTAGAAATGTCCTGGTCTGGCAGTCTCAATTTGTACTACGGCATGACTCGGCAGCTATGATTTGGCCTTGACGATCTTAACAAATAAAGACTTACTGTACAGTTTTACAAAAATTCTCCCACGCTGATACGTTCTCCACTTCATCGTTGTAATCATCGTCCAAAGCCGCAACTTCAAAATGGAAAACGACGCTGTATGTGCTGTGTCTCTATTAATTTTTGTCTCTGAGTCTGATCTTGTCTTCAGGGTGTTCTCGTTGATCTCTACGTTCCCCGCAAATGCTCGGCTACCAGTACGTCTATCTTCTGAAGTGAACGCACAAAATTGCGTTAATCCAGAATTTTCCAGACCGCCTCATCACATCCAAGGACCATGCCTCCGTGCAAATCAGCATTGTCGATGTCGACGCTAATGGTCGCGCTCTGAACACCTCCACCACTTTCGCTCTTTGCGGACAGGTCCGATCCCAAGGCGAGAGCGATGATTCTATCAACAGACTGGCGACAAAAGAGGGCTGTACGTTACTTTTTCCTTGCTTGTTGCGTATCTACAACTCACTTTTGTACAAACAGTGCTCCGCAATGTTTGGTCATACCAAAAGTAATCGCTAGAGTTACGGATTGTTTTTGTTGTACATCGGCCATTACAACCTTTTTTATCTCCTTGAGAAGCTCGTGTGACCCGGCGTGAATACCAAGCGAGTAGTGCATTTCTATAACTTGCAAAAGCTTCCGAGTCGACTGTGATATATTATTGTGCACGTGCAAATGTCCGAAATTGTCCACCCATGACGTGTTGTACTTACAAACTGCGGTTAACTGCGGTCATCGGATGGACGAGTTCATAGAGGCATCGTCTTCCCTTGATTCCTTTATTTCAACAATCTCAGTTGGTCCTGTTTTCTGTAGCTGTAGCCCCGCTTATCTCTTCTACAGTCGGATTCGATGGTTGAGATTAAGCGAACGGATCTTCCTCCCATGCCGTCAACCAGCCCCGATGATGAAAGATACCGTTTGATCTACAGCAAGTCTAAGGTCTACGTGAATCCAACAGCTTATGCGAGAGACAATATTCCGGGTTTTGTCGCTTTAGTCAAAAGAGTCAGTTCTCTCAAACCACCACCATTTTTGGGTTTGACCCCTTTTCCGTAGGAGGCTCCTAACTCAACATATCTGCTCGCTTGGATCCCAGAGACACTTCTCAACGAACGCGGTACGACTGAATGGGACAAATTTGTTAAAATTGAGGAAAAGGTTGTATGGGATGACAAAGACGATGGTACGCTCCCAGCAAATATATTGGCGTCTATAACTCGACCGGTTGTAGATGCCGTGCTCATTGAGCTCCCAACGCAAAGGCCTGAATCTTACGCGTTCTCTGTCTCACTCACGTCGATATACTCACTTCTCGTGCGCCCTCCAACGTTATCTTCATGGTGTAAGTTCGTCGCACGATTTTCGACACCCACAGTTCTCACTGTCTCTCCAGATGGATCCATTGGGATAAATCTCATCAATGGTGACACCCTTCCTACTCTTCACTTCCATGATGATGAGTCGCGCTCATTTACGACGGCATCGACACCACGTCCTCTTGTGCGGGACACAACGTCATACCCGCCCCCTGCGCCACATGTACCAAAGTCAGGGAACTCGTGGGGTGGCGAAGACCTTCTTTCACGGCTACGATCATACTCACATGTAATGAGGTCGACGCTGGATCCATCGCTGTTCTTGATCGACCCGTCGCGAGCGGACATCGAGGCACACTCGACTCAAATATTCAGTGACGACGCAGTGGACGACATACTCGCACAATCCTCATATGCAAATTCATACTCACCTATCCCGGCTCATCGTCGTCCTCGTCCCATCGTGACATCACCTCCAAATCCATACTCACAACGTTCATCCGTCCTTCATCGTTCGCTATCGTCGGCCCCATCCAATGCTTTACCATCGTCACAAGCAAGGCTCGCCCTCCTTCAATCCTTTTCTAACATCACCCGTGCAACTCGCCACGCCGCTCAGAATATCCTCTCTCATCCACTCGCCAAACCTATTGTGCCACACCTACCCGATCCAGTACGTAGTCTTGTGAATGCCAGCGGAGAGTGGCAGTGGGGAAGTTGGGTTGAAAAAGGTGGAGTTGGCGAATTTGAAAGCGCCCGTGTCTACCTTGCTCGCTGGGCTAGGATAGTAGCTGAAGAGGGTGAACGTGCCCGTCGACGAGAAGCCCAAGCACTTCCCTCCACGTCAATTGTGCAAGAAGCTTCGCCGCTTGGGATATTTGAGCTTCTCCACTCCACGGCTAACTTACCCACTCCCAAGTCATCCCGTGATCCAGAACATCCCGTCGACGAAATGATGTGGGCCAAGTGGTTTGCAGAGGATGGTAGACCCAAAGTGAGGATTGAAGAAATGAAACGTGAAGTGTTTAGACGAGGTATTACCGCGAAAGGCAAGCTCAGACAAACTATCTGGCCTTTCATTCTTGGAGTGTATGAGTGGGATGTGACACGCTCCGAACGATTACGGAAATGGGAGAAGAAGCGGTATGTCTCGATCTCAGTTTTTCATCCGATACAAATACCAAGCCCTGTAATTTCAGGAAATTGTATCATGAAATCAAAGACCAGTGGTGTGGCGTTCCAGAAGTATTTGACCGACCGGATGTCATTGAGGTATTTTGTCTTCCTTACATTCTTTGATTGAACGGATGCCGAGTATAACTTTAGGAGCGTCATCGGATAGATGTAGACTGTCGCCGCACCGACCGAAGCCAGCCACTTTTCACTATGAAAGATCCCATGCTGCAGGACGGACAATGCAGCGATAAAGGCCGCCACCAACGTTACTCCTCCATCTCGCCCAACATAAGCGATATTGGCTCTCAATCGCCGACTAACGAGCACATCGATCGACATGCGAGCATTTTACTGACATATAATTTCTATGAAAAAGATTTGGGTCAGACTTGGTGCCGTCTTGTCTCGCTATATCCGCTAAATGTCTTCAAGGTTATGTTCAGGGAATGTCTGACCTCTGCGCCCCAATCTATGTCGTTATGGATGCCAATGAGGAGATGACCTTCTGGTGTTTCGTGGAAGTCATGCATCGAATGGTTAGTATCTCGCTATATACATGAATTCAACTGAGCCCCCGGGTTTCCGTCCCTGACTAGAAGCAAAATTTCCTTCGAGACCAAAGTGGCATGAAAAAGCAGCTGTCGACTCTCCAACAACTCATTGGGATTATGGATCCTGAACTATACAAGCATCTAGGCAAGCTCGTAACATGTCTGTAAATTTTCTTCCGGATAACTTTTGCTTTAGAGAAAACGGACGGTCTCAACTTGTTTTTCTGCTTCCGGTATGGCTGAATTTGTGTTTAAACTAGGGTTCTAGTGACGTGCCTTCTCTTAGTTGGGTCCTGATTGCTTTCAAACGAGAATTTTCGTTTGATGACGTGCTCCGCTTATGGGAGGTTCTGTGGACGGATTATTACAGCAATGATTTCGTCCTATTTGTTGCATTAGCTGTGCTCGAGTCACATCGAGATATGATTCTGCGCTATCTCGAAGAGGTGAGTATATTAGTCTTGTCTCTTCTATCCATGAACTGACCTTGTTCTGTCAGTTTGATGAGATTCTGAAGGTCCGCCGGGTTTCAGTTTACAGTAGTCCTTTTTATGCTGAAATATTGTTCTTTTGCTCTCTTTTCAGTACTGCAACGAGCTGAGCATGACTATCGAATTGGATACGACTCTTGCTCAAGCAGAGGTTCTTTTCTTATCCTTTGCCCAACTCGTCGCCGATATCGATCGTCGAAAAGCTGAGGAGCTGCCCACTCCATCAACGAATGGGGTCCGACATCGTAACATTCAACTCAAAAACGACAATTTGGTGACAACAATCAACATGCCAACACTTTCTGAAAACCTCAGGGAGCTTCTTGACACTGGACGGTAGTGTAAGTAAATTTGGGAGGAATAGATGTAAATTGCAACGTTTTGGGGTAATCATATGACAATCAGTCAAAAATGCATCCGCGATCAGGCTTGTGGCTGTTTGTCATTCTGTGACCCTTGACAATGAACTTGAATGTTTTACGCAAGTACGCTTTGAAGGATCCGGCGACCTTTCCTAGCTCTGTACTCTTCAGTCATAGTTCAAACTCATTGGTGATCTATGACACCTTTCCCAAGTCTATCTTTCATTTTTTACTCCTTCCTCGGGTGAAACCACCTCTAGACGCGGATACCTTGACGAGCCTGAGGACACTTTTGAAGGGCGACAGGGAACATGCTAAAAAAGTCATAACATCACTAAGTGAGGATGCAGCAACACTGCGAAAAGAAATTGAAAGTGAAATGTTCAAGCGCTATGGATTCAAGTGGGATATCTGGACTGGATTTCACGCCGCACCCTCCATGCCGTATGTTCACTGATTCCATTGTGACACGTCGTTTCTGAATCACGACGCGAAATACAGGCATCTACATCTGCATGTCCTCTCTTCCGACCTACGCTCAGACCGGATGAAGAGCAAGAAGCATTACAACTCATTCCACCCGAAAGCTGGCTTTTTTCTGGATATCGACGAAGTAATTTCGTGGTTCGATGCTGGGGAGTCCTACTTTAGTACGGTGAGCGCTCTCGTTTGGAGACTACAAATTTGATACTGATATCTGGTGAAATCTTCAAGAAGGCAAAATTGGATCCGAAGCATTATGGAGCCCTATTGAAAGAAGATCTCGTCTGTTTTCATTGTGGATCCTCCATGAAAAACATACCTGCACTGAAAACCCACCTTGATGAAGAATGGGAGAGGATCGCATCTCGAGAAAAGGGAAAGCTTGACAGGAAGAGGAAGTTTGAAGAGAAACGCGCCGCCAAAGAAGGAGTGCTTGAGCAGATTGATTTTAAAAGACTTAAATCAGTATCGGACGATCCACAGTGATCATGGTGATGCATAACTGTCGCCATATCTCTGCCAGAATTGCCCGTCACTGGTTTCCATACAAATTACAGACTGATTGTGATAGAGCCCATACTCTCTCTTGCGTCTGGTTCCCTAACATACACCATCTTTTCCTGATCACTTTAATTTCTTATTTTTTTCTTGACCACTATAATTTCTTGCACACAATCTATACACACTCTTAATACAAACACAGTATACTGTCTGGAGGCAGGCACGAGGACGGGCCATTGAAACAGAGACCTCTACTTTTACAGTGCCAAGCCCATATAAACCATCAGAAGATGGTTCAAGCGACTTCAAGCTTCTCGGCTTTCGCAGCTTCTGCGCTCGCTTGCAGTTTAGCAGCACGCGAACGTTCAGTGGCTTGACGTATAGCCCAAGTTAACTCGTAAGTTCGGACCGCGTCTGTAATAATCGTTAGTGCAAATATCTTCCTTGATCAACGACTGACCATCGTAAGTGCTCAGAATCTGAGCAGCCTCGGGATCCTCTTCAATGTCCTCAATTACGTCTATCAAGTTCGAGACTTCCGAGAAGAAAGGATCGTCGTCTGGGAACCTGAACGCCTGCTCAAGCTCATCACCAGGACGACGCACGTAGAGCACAGGCTGGACATATGGGTTGACCAACCTAAGGGTTTGGAGAGATTGAGCAAGTCACACTACAGCAATATGTGATATCCCGTACTTGAGTTGATAGCCGTCAGCATACACCTCAAGTTCACAGCTGTAGTTGGTATCGTGAAGAGCCACGACGTGTGTAAAGCTTCCGACGGCCCCGCTGTCGTATTTCCTATTGCATTCTGATCAGATGAGTCCTTGTGGAGTGGGTTGATCAGCATACCATGTCGCGGCTGTCACACGAGGGATTCTGTTCTCAGGGGCAATTTTGCTCTCGTCGATGGTAATCTTTGAGAGATGACCAGCATTCTCGTCCCACTCGAGCGAGTGTGCGCTGACAGTGGAAATATCAACTTCTCCACCGAAATAGCGGGAAAGATCGCAGAAGTGAGTGCCTTGTTCAACAACGGGACCAGCACTGATCTCGTGAGCATCACAGGTAGAGAAGAACACTAGTGAGCTGACCTCTTGGACTTGTCCCACCAGTCAGGTTTAGCGATCGCTTCATATGCACAGGCGTATCGCGCAATGGTCGCCATAACAGTGAGATTGTTTTCCTCTATGATATGCTTCATCATCTGGACGGCTTTCAAGTACCGAAGCATATATCTGATGAATCGTAAGTTCTCGAGGACCTCCTCTAGTACGGCTAGCTCACCCAACGGAGCAGATGGTCTTGGACTCGCTGATTGTCTTTGCAACCGTAAAAGCGTCTTCGATCTCGTGAAGAGGGCCCGTAGCAATTGGTTTTTCAATGAACATAGCAACACCAGGGAAATACTTGAGAATTTGCATTTCGATATCGCGACCAGGTTGGAGAGACCCGCGAAACATTGGCGGGCTCCCGACAATGACCGCGCGAGGCCGATCCTTGGGAGACATGCTCTTCACAAAGTCATCCAGAGTCTTGAAGACGCGGGTATCCTGGTAAGCAGACACGACGAAAGAGTCGCATTTCTTCTGGAGGACAGCCGTGGCGCGTTCAATGGCGGGATCAATGAGGGCGACGACCTTGAGACGGCGGCCGAGTTTGCTACATGGGATGATCGGCGCCACTGATACGATTGATGAACTGATCAAACTCACTGTTCGAATCGAAACGAGTGGTTCCATGGGCCTTCATCAGACCCTGGCGAAAATATCAGGACACGTCTCAAAATATGTGGGAGCTGATGATGTACTTACCGAACATGATGTTGCCTGCACCAATGAAGACGACGTTGAAATCATCGGACCCGCCGACGTGGCTTGCCCTAGGTAGAATATTTGATGAGCATATTGAACATACACAAAGGACGGGACACGAACTTGTCCATGGGGATGAGCCTCCATGGATCGATGGAGGGGCGGCGCGAGGAGACGCCGGAGTGTTTACGGTCTGAAGGGCGACGTTCAGAGGGTCTGCGACTGGACACCATGAGGGTCGGTGTTAGAGATAAAGCGACAGAAGTGGTGAATGCAGCGATTTATAGATTGATAATCTACTCCGCTTGGACAGGATAAACCGTCATACATGTTTCCAATAAGTGCCCTAGTGCTCCTATACTTTATGACAACGACGGCTCCTATACTTTATGATGACGGTGGCTCCATCGCCATCTGCTGCCGTCTTTCAAGTTCATCTCGTCTTCTCTCCGCGCGCTCTAGCCGGTCAGTCATCGCTTTGAGCTCTGCTTTTAATTTCTCATTCTCCTGAGACAGCTTCATCACGTTGGATGCTCGCTTTTGGACCTTTTCGGCACTGCAGGAACATCATGGGTTCACTGTGATCCGGGATATCGATTCATGTCAAGGTAACAGACACTTACTCGGCATTCGAATATGCACTTATAATTGAGGACATATCCGACTCAAGATCAAGATTTGCACCAGGAATCTCTGGGAGAGACATGCCGGTTGACATGGTTTGTGGCTCCGCCTCGTCGAGCGCCCCTTCATCAGCGTGCTCTGCGTCCGGGAGCACATTGAATCTTGTCTCCAGCTGCGGTGTGCTGAGCAATATCAGCTGGAATTTGTCATATTCTTCAGGGAATGAGCAGACTCAGCCTCATTATGCTTGGATTGGACAGGCAAGGAACTCATGGTAGTGGTCCAAGAGCAAGATATCAACAGGGCGGACTTGTTGTCACCCAACCCAAATTCGGACCAAACTCTCTTTTCCATCAACCACCCATGTGAAGGTACTTTCCAGATCGTCTCCACTGGCAATCCATCTCAATCTCCGCAGATGCTCATAAACTCTGGCTACCTCATAGTCAGCTTCTCCATCGTCTTCTTTGCTCTCGCAAGTTACGCTGTTCTGTTGAGTGCTTTCCTCCCATCCACCGGCCTTCCGGTGCGTGGCACATTTTTGACTTCTCGGGGGCAGTACTTATTCCACCCAGCTATACGATATGCTTGCTTACGACACGCACTACAAGTACTTTGTCCTTTTCCTTATCCCGACAGGTGCCTATTTCGTCATTGCGAATTGGGTGGGATGGCAATATTACCGCAACTCATGATTGGCTAAGGTATCCAGACGCTATCATACATTCACAGAAATAAATTAATAATAAATAGGGTTCACCAAAACTAAGCCAGATGTAAATTTAGTCTCTCGGCCGGGAATGCAGTGAAGAGGGTCGAGATCTTCGTTGCATCCCACGTAGTTCCTGCCAGAGTCTGCTCCTTGTACCATCGTTTGCATCTGCTTCGCTGGAAGGTGCAGCTCGTGTTGGGCTACTGGTCCTCTCGGTGAACGACGCACGAGACCCCGTTGGACTAGATTCGCGTGTTCTTGGCGAATGCTTCAATCCCGGACTCCTTTCTGAAAAGGGCCGCGGTCTGAGAAGGCTAACAGCATTTGGCAGTTGGGTTGGTTGTGTCGAGGGTGACACTGGTTCTCTAGACTTTGTGCCAATGCGCGGAAATATGTCATGACTGGATCCGGAAGCTTGAGGGCGAGTCTGTCGGGGAACAGCAGTAGGAAGTCGAAGATATCTTGCTCGTCTAGAAACAGATTTTTCGTTGTTATACAGAATAAAGATTTGGAAGCAGACTTACGCCACCGCTTTGAGGGCCATCTTTGTACGGTGAATCTGGACCCATCTGTCCAAATATTTCCCTGGGATAAGTAAGCAATAAGGTGTGAATATCTACCATGCTGATTCTTACTAAGAGTGGTGTGTCTGTCCATCTCGCGTGCTTTCGTAGCTTGAAGAGCTCGCGGCATAGCTTGCCGCCAGATTTTGAAATATTTCGCCTTGGTATTGTTGGCATAAAGGCGTATCGCGGGCAGTGACTAAAGGTTCATGTAAATTGCAGCAGACAAAAATTACCAACATGACACATACCTTCGTCTTGGAATGCCATAGACCGAAGGCTCTGAATAATGCGTTCTTTTCAGTCTGAAACATCACGGCGCGCTCCTGTCATCGAGTAGTCAGTTTTAAACCTCAATTAGCAATTGATATTCATCTGACGATGGGGCGCAATTTTTCAGCATTAAAACGGTCTCTCCATTTGTCCCAGAAGCACGCTACAACCGAAAGTTTGATCTCGTCCTCTCTCTCTTTCAGTGTGATCCGTCGGTGTCGAGTAATGCGTGCCAGTCCTAGCCATCGAGTGAAGACGCGGCGCATGTGGTCTTGAATAACATTGAACAATGAACAAATGTATGGCTCTGGAAACACAACGCAGTTCTCACCTTCCCTTTTCACTAGAAGATAGCTCTGCAGGAGACTCAGCACTTCTAAACGATGAGCGTATACTTTCCGCCATTTTTTGAACGAGACACTAAAAAGAATGTTAGATTAGAGATAGAAAGAGGCTACGACTTACGTTTGGAGGGTAGCATTGTAGCCATGGGCTACTTCCAATTCTCTCAACCTAATTGCAATGACACGATTGGTCCAAGCCGTCAGAGTGCATTGTAGAATTCGCTAAGTTTGGGCCGATTTAGACAATGTTAGCAGGGATACTCGCGATTCGCTGACCTTTTCTATACTACTTTCCACTGCTTTCTCAGCTAGCCTTCGTTGCTTCACTTGGCGAGCCCGAAGGAGCCACGCTGAATTAGGACCATGAGTTTTCTAGACCCACCAGCACGTCGTGAAATTTACCGCAGAAAACCCTTCGGATGCGACGCTTTTCAAATTCCGTAAGGCGTCTCTCAGTTGCTTTTTGATTCATAGCCTCATGCCAAGCTCTCCAAGCACGACGAGTAGCGAAGAAATTAACGGAAATCTTGGCCATCCGCACCATCTTCAGCTTCTCGCGAAGTTTCAACCGCCAAACTAAGAGTGCCTTGTAGCAGACCTGTTCTGTATCACACTGTACGGCGACTACGTGTGCATCTCGATGGGTAGCATATGCTTGGCACCACTTGCGAAACAAAGTCATTGTTTTACCTGAGTCGGAACGCACGACGAACGCCGAAGCGAGGTCTATGAAGGATGAAATCAGGATTGAGATGATAAAAAAGGAAAACAGTACCATTATTGTGGCTTTGCTGTTGTAACCGCTGTTTCCAGACTGACCAGGCAGCATAAGTGAGATTGGAGGCTTTTAGGCGTTCTACCGCTTTGCCTTGTCTTCGAGCTTTCCAAACTCGAAAAACAGCTCTGACCAGCAGACCGTCCTGACGAGCGATATGCTTGAGTGCTCGGCTTTCCATGATCTATTGGAAGATAAATGAACACTCCAAAGGGATCGACAATAAGAAAACACACATATAGCCGATCTTGAGCAGCTTTCCAAGACTTAAACGACGACTTCACTGATCTGAGCTCGTGAAACTCGATGGCCAACCTGTGGTCAGACCTTTGCGACGATGAGCTTAGTCCGCTTCATCAAAAAAGACTTTACATGTTTTTTTGCCAAGCAGACATTGCATCCCTCATCAACCTCCGATCGATCCTTTCAGACATAATTCGTTCAGAAGACTGCAATTGTCTCGCAGTTCGCCAACGATCCCAATATCGCACCACAGCTCTTTCTGCAGAAGCTCGAAATGCATCATCCGCAATCAACTCGGCATGATTGATTGAAGATAGTCGTCTCTTCCAGCGACTGTAGGAACGATGTACCAATCGTTCGGTGTAGTGATGGCCAGACATATGAGAACGATACAACTGTCGCCATTTAGCCCAAGCATCTTTACATAACTTTTTTTCTCGGGTTTCCCTGATTTTCTTCATTTTTTGACGCATGTCCTGGCGCCACTTGTCCTGCTCCCTTCCTCTCAGTCGATGCCTCCAGATAGTAAGAAATCTCCTGCAGCAGCGGTTGTCAGACAAGATAGATATACGCTCGTAGATATCCTGCCGAGATGACATGGCTTCCTTCCACCGTTGAAAATGAATGCGCATTATTAAGTTGTCGCGGGCTTCAGCAATTTGGCCGTTGGTTGTCTGCGACAACATCAGAATCTATCTATATGGTGATGAATGAAATGTATGCCAGGATACGCACCACTATCCACTGATATAGCTGAGTCCATACTATCCAGCAACGCTCCAATAGTCGGGTTCTCCTGAAAACATCCGCCTCCGCTTCATCCCTTTCCATTCTGATTTTATTCCAGGCGTCGTCTTCATTAATGATATTCCCTTTCCTTTCTCTTGCGCTTGCGACGACTTTTCTTGCAGTAGCAGGTGTAATGGCTGTAGGGTCGAGGACCTTGCGGCCGAGAGATTCTTGGGTGAGCAGTTGTGAACGGCGGGTAGCAGCAATGCGTGTTGTGGACGGCGCGTATGTGTCCTCACTATCTGAAGGCGGAAAGGCTGCAAACCTCCATGACCTATGTTGCTGTTTGGCTGGCGGTGCATCGGGCAATAGAAGTAATGAATTGCGTCTGAAGTCGTCGGACGAGTCGGATGCTGTAGTATGAGCTGTAGATCGTCGTTTCGTTTGCTTGGCAGAGATAGGGATTCCAAGAGACGAGTTTGGCGCGTCGAGGTCGGCGGCATGAGAGGGTGTACTGAGCGTGTCCTCAGTCGACGCAAAAGGCACCCTGATTTGTGTACCATGTCCTTTAGCAAGATTTTCTCGCAGTTGTTGTTTGTTTTTCAATGGTCCATTTGCACGACTATGCTGCACCTTGACTGCGTTCCATTTGTCACCCCAATTATTCCCCTTCATCGTCCCGAGCTTGAGCAGCTTTCCATAGTAAACAACTTCCTGGGGGTCAAGGCAGCGGTCTCTAAGGACGTCATTATATGCCTTGAATACGCTCAAGAAAGTTGTAGCGGAGGGGCCAGCACGATTAATGACGGCATCTAAAAGGTCAATATCATCAGGCGACAAGCCAGTAAGTTCAGAAACAGAAGCATTGGTCGAAACACCAGAAAGGTCGGCAGAAATGGTATGCTCCAGATGGCGAGTAGGTTTGAATGGCGGGGAAGCGCGAGTTGGTCGAAATCGGGACATATGGCCGAACGTGCATTTACAATGTGATCGGAAAGGCGCGACTCCAAACGATCGAGACGCGTTCAGCAAACCGTATTTGCACATGTTACTTCTCAATTTCACAATCCGCAATTGTAACTGTCAATCAGATACTTCTGAATACATGGGAGGCATAGGAGGCTAGCTACATACATACACACAATATCCACGTCTGTCTACGTCCTCCACAAATCTGCAAATTGCATTGCTGCATAGGGACCTTGAAAGTCCCATTTCTGAGCGCTACTGTAAAGGTCGACATATGGGGCCGGATCTGGAGGTGTGGAGTACCCTTGAGTTACAGTCCTCACGAAGTGGGAAAGACTGAGATCCATGTCGACTCCTCCGTAGAGTGCCTCGTGTGTCGGGGAAATATCATATTGTTGGTCATGATCATCGACATCATACACAATATCTGGCCAAGTGAAGGACGAAGTGGACGATTGCCCGTTGCTGGGAAATGGAGCTATAGAATCACTGAAGGTCAATTCAGAAGTGATTCGAGGAGATGCGTAGTGATGCTTGGCAAGAAGTGATGACAAGAACCGACAATACAGAGCTGGCGTGTGCCGCGCGTCTATAGCCACACCTTCAGAACCCAATATTGCAATGAGATTTTGCACATCCTGGATTATCTCAAACTGCGTCTTTTCATCCAAAAGACGAAGTAAAGTAGGACGGAGAAGCTATGAAAGGTGAGGATGGAAACCATACACAACTTAGAGAGGGACGCACGTTGATCAAAAATGCAGCCGCAAATGACACGAACAGGAAATTGGCCCCCATGGCGAATCGCAAGTGCCCTGTCGGAAAAAGACGTTCCACCATGATTTGAATGGCCTCACGAGCCGCTTTGATCGACTTCTGAAGTATTTGAGAATTTCTTGACAACTGTGACTTGGCGGCGTGCTGGAAACCCACAGTGAGAACAACTAAACGTAGGTACGCAGTGTTCCTAACAGTGATAAATTAACATAATCCTCTGATATTGAATTATTCCGCCGTACATCTGTGTTGTATTGCCTCGATACTTGCAAATTGGGATTGCTGCAGGAATCGGCTCAGCACAGGCATCTATATGCCAATCAATCTCGACCTACGATAATTTGAGAACTCCTCTGCATAGATCTCAACCCATCCCGACAACTCATGCGAAAGCTTTGCTTCTGTTCTCAGAGCCAGAGAAACTACATCAAATTCCTAGTTTCATGGTCAACCACATCGAAAACGTTAATCGTGTCAGACTCACTTGCGACTCAGTTTCTTTCGTCATGATGGCTCTAAATTCAGCAACGATCATGATTATGTGCACGTATGCACAGAGATGGACATCGTAAGGCAACGTCATAGGCAGACGATACCATTCTCGAGAATGCCTAGCCAGATAATCGTCGAGGCGAAGCATAGGCATTTTGCCAAACTGAATCGCATGTGATCCATCGACGCAATAACAGTTGAGCCACGTTCGTGTCCTGTTCAGCTTCTCTTTCTCGCTGCAAGTATCGGGTGGGGGTTGATTGAGCTCTAATTCTAATGCCATTCTGGAAATGTCACCGCCAGATGTTAATGGCAATCGTATTAAATATAGGATTCACACACCGAATGGCTACTCCCATGAGTAACCAGCTGCGATCCTCCGCCCACTTCTTCTTTGGAATGGGGTAAACAGCCATCAAAAGGTAAGCTTGACAGACATCTACACTTTTTGACCCATCAATTAGAGCTCGTCCAGCGGCATCGCGAGCGAATATCATGGCCATCAGATACATTGTCGGTTTCTCTTCATAATATCGAGAGGCAACAGCACAGACTTCACAGTAAACTGCTTGATACCAATACTGGACATTGATATAACAAGCAGCACTCACTGACGGTAAATAGGAATGGACAGGTCCAAATAAGATTCTGGGGAGTATGCAGCTCGGGATCCAATATTGAGAAAAAGGGCTAGGGCCAGTGTCAAATTATATAAGAAGATTGCATAGGACATACATTGATGTGGACAAAGAATCTGCAGTAGAGAATATCAGAACGGTCCAGGGACAATTACGAATGGCATACATCTCGAAGAGATAGATGATCTCTTCTGCATAGAGTTCACAGTACTTGACAATATCTGGCGGTGTCAAATTTTTAAACCCTTAGACTGAAGTCAATACCCGTTCGTATGGTGAATAACTAAAACATACCCGATGAAAAGCTGCTTTGAATCGATTCTTCAGGTGTTTTAGCTGTTGACGACCATTTTCGGAGCATCAAGCTCTTTTCTATCGCAGAACTACCTCGTTAGACGCCATGGCAATAGAAACAAGATCAACTGACTAATATCGGGCGGACGTATAGAATTAGCACGCGTCATTGACTCTTGTATCTTACTATCTGCCCTCAATTTGTCAAACTGGAGAAGCAGCTGCTGGATCTGAAGGTCCTGGTGGTGTGCCCTCGCCTGCAAATCCTCATGAGTGCTATATGGAACATGAGGTAACTCCACATCATGTAATAACAATGCCAACGTACGGCGCTGGTTTGCGTTTCTTGCGAGTTCGAGCGAGGCAATTATGACCCCCTGCTTGACACCTACGGCAAATACTTTCGCCTAGCTTGAATTCACACTTCACCTTATGAAATGATAGGTGAATGGCCCAATAGTACATTTACTACAACAACAACATACTTTTAATGACTTGCAATGAACACAAGCGCCAGGACTTCAGGGGTGGAGGGGTTAATGAGGTTCTAAGGCTTAGGAAATCTGCCTCTGGAAAACTCACGATCGTGAAGTAACCTGTTTCCGCCTTTGTGAGACCTTCTTGTCATCTATCTCTTGGTCACTGTCGCTGTCATCTACCGGGCTCAAAAAACGAAACTTCGGTGGAGAATATGGCATATGGAAGGAAACGATGGATCTATTAAGACAGGTTTGGATTCAGATTGTCCATGAGATATATTCTCATGAGAGTCACCGACCAGAGACGCTTGGAGTCAACCAGTTGAGCAGAAAGTTTATATACAAGCAGGTAATCTTGATTAAGGCCAGAGAAGCGGCGTTATAAAAGACGAACAGATGGATCCTAAATAATCAAGGAAACTTGCGTCAAGTGAGACTGGAGAGATTGAAGCATTCGGAAGCTTGGAAGTCAGACTCATATATATATTGCCCGAAGAGATGGTATCCGAAGTCAGCGGTCTCTTCTTGCTCGATTTTTGTTTACCCCAATTGAAGGCTTGGAAAAAACCAATGTCAAAATTCGTTTCTTCGTACTGTCGAAATCAAAATTCCATCCCTTAAATACTCGAGGTGCCCAGTTGCGTCCAAGTCATTTTTTTTTTTGCCAATCTTGCTCGCGAGATCTGTCCCGTGTTGCGGGTATTGCACCATATGGCTGGTAAAGGTATCCTTACAAAGCTGCCGCTCCCCTCGGTTGACGATAGTGAGGCCGAGTGATAAGTACACGTCAAGTCGGGCCGTGAGCCGTGAATACATTTGTTATAGAAGCAGAAAAACATGCCGATGAGTACAGTATGTGGAAAGCGGTATCTATGTAAAGCAGCTGCTGGTGATGCCAGTAACAGCAACTTGTGTCAAAATTGCCTCAAATACCGGGAGATTACCGGAATCTACTCTCAATCTTGATTCTAAAAATATAAAACTTCTTTGATAACATACCGTGTAGCCAAACTCCAAATTGTTGCCAAACATGGAATAACTTTCTTCACGGTGGCACGATACTTACACGTTTCTTTTGACCTTTTTAACTATCCAACAAGTGACTGCCGGATGTCCCCTTTGGATTACGAACTGGAATAGGAGGCACACACGTCACCTGCCCGTGATGGAGCCAAAAGATTAACACATACACGCACCGTAGATTTCAGCTACTTGCAGCAATGTTACTGGTAAAGCTCTCACGCAGGACCCGGTTAAACTACCTTGTGCCTCATTTCCATATGAAACGAGTATTTCTACAGGGCGGGGAGCATATGGGTCTGTCAGTGGGATATGACACAGTTACCTTCTTTCGAGTTGAACAGAAGACACGCCACTAGACTCGCTCTCACGCCAATGCTATAAGAGGGGAAACTAATACATCATCACCTCGTGCCAAAAATGTTGATTACCTTGGTTTTAATCTGCGTGGTCGCAGGAACGCAAGCTACCCGTCTTTTCGACAGAAATCTTGTTTATCGGTCTCCATTTGCTGAGCATCCTCAGGCTAGTCTTTCCTGGTTTCAGTCATGACTATATGTGTGAATAACGCTACCAGCTCGCGCACCGGACCGACCTCATTGCAAAGCGAGCGTTCGCCCACGTACGCCGACAAGTGACAAATGCAAGTGAATTCAGCGATGATCATTACACGACCTTCTACGGTGGAGATTTCAGCAATGTGAGCTACCTGGCTAGTAAGTCAACTCTGAAGGAAATCGATTAGTCTTGTAAAGAGTCCTTTCATTTGGAACGGTGGTTTAAACTTCACCCACTCTGGTATGACTTCTATGCATGTACATCAGGTTTGAAGAACCTGACGCCTGAGCTGTTTCTCAGTTGCAAGTGTAAATTCCCCTCCTTTTGACTTGTTTGCTTCTACTGATCCTAGAATCCTCCAGGGAGATCCTTTTGATACTTCAGTACTTCTGTGGACTCGGGCAGAAGCGATTTCTCCGCCCGGTTCGGATGCCCTTCCTGATCAAAGTGTTCCTGTGTGTGTTTCATACAAGATTTCAACGTCCCCTGACCTGTCAGGGGAAGTGGATTCAGGAAGTGCCTTTACCAGCTACGATGTTGACTGGACCTTGAAAGTGGAAGCTACGGGCTTGAAGCCTGACACAAAATATTTTTATGGTTTTACTGACTGCACAAATCCCTCAACAACGAGCCCTATAGGAAAAACGAGGACTTTGGCTAGTGCGAGTAGTGAGTTGTCATAAAAAAATTTGTACTTAATCCCACTCATTTCGTTGAGTATAGCCCCTGCTAACCAAGTCAACGCTGGCAGACCGTTATCAATCGCAGTTTTTTCATGTTCACAGTTTCAGACTGGTAAATGATTAAATCTCATGAGTCCTCACGACGGGCATGTAACGTTTGTCTTACTTCAGGTTGGTTTAATGCTTATGGCTATGCGGCTCATAACACGACTGCGGACATTTTTGTTCATCTCGGAGACTATGTAAGGAATATTCTCAGCATATGAATAAAAAAGGGAGAATGCTGATCTCGTGTAGATATACGAGTTCCTTGGGGACGGGTAAATAGTCACTCCCCTTGTTTATGGTATAGTGATATTCTCATAGGAGATAGAGCATCCATTGGACGTCAAGTCTTAGGTCGCGAGCTCGCCACAGTCCACGACTACCGCCAGCGCTACAATCAATATAGGACGGATTCAAGCCTTGTTTTTGCCCATCAATCCGGTCCATGGATCACTGTCTGGTGAGCAAACTTCAGTCTACGTTATCTTCCCCCCCACGGAATTGATCTATCTTCGAAGGGTGCGCTTTAGCCAATTTCAATCGTTTCGATACTGAACCAGTACGACGCTCCAGGACGACCATGAGGTAAGTATAGCTATGTGCAATAAAATGTGTCCCATTAAGCACAATCTCTGTAATAGGTCGCAGACCAAGCATGGAAGGCGGGTACTGCAGATTCTAACGATACGGCCGTAGGCTGTGCATTTTCATCCTCTGGGGCCTGCTTCACAGATCGAAAATTGGCAGCAGTCAGAGCGTATCATGAATGGATGCCTATTCGTGAAGTAGTTCCAGGTGACAAGCTTCGAATCTGGAGGAATTTCCAAATTGGAAAGCTCCTGGACCTGACTATGTTGGATACCCGTCAGTCTCCAAGAATTCTTTTCTATGTAACTGCCCTCACTTGAGACAAGGATCATATGATCGGGACATCACCGATGTACGGTGATTCTTACTACTTAATGAACACTATTGACTCACCTGCACAAGCTCTATTACAACACAGGTATGGAAATCTTGTCGTTTCCCTGCTCTTGTTTTGTGACGCATCATATCTATTTAGGATGTAAGTTGTGATCAATGTTTTGAAGTTCTGCCCATCGTCATGATTGCATCCAAAAAGTCATCAATAGCATAGCGGATTTCAAAAATCGCTCCTTGATGGGAGCCGCCCAAGAACAATGTGAGTTTCTGTCTCTTCCTATCCATTCAAACGTGCTTAGGACGCGTCAAGGGCTGTCCGACACCCTCTCAGAATCTAAGAAGAGGAGCGCAGTATGGCGAGTTGTTGGGTACTCTTCTTGACTGCTGAATTCCAAGAGTCAATTGTCTGATAGCCGGTGTTCTTTAGACAACAAATAGTTTTCACCCAGCTCAATCTCAACGGGAGCTGTACGTCAAGACTTTTATTTCCTATCTAAAATTTTCATTGACAAATAATGTTATTGAATCTACTTATTCGGTCCAGTCGACGTGGTACGTGGATCGCAATCAGATCCATTATGCCTTCGCACTGTAATAATTTTTGACGCATATTCCAGGATGCTTGGGATGGTTACCGAGCCAATCGTGCCCGCATCTTGGACCACCTTTATCAGAACGAGATCAGCAACACGGTCATCCTCTCAGGAGATAGTCATGCCAACTGGGTCTCTGACCTAACGCGTGGGTCTTCCCATCCAAATCCCAGTCGAAATTTGACACTAATTCATCTCGTCACACAGATCCGAATGATACATCGTTAGTCAAGATTTAGTATTCAATGAGTTATCTGTCCCATTTGATTTTATAGGTACGATCCAGTCACTGGCGAGGGGGCGATAGGCGTTGAGTTTGCTGGAACTGCGGTCACGTCTCCCTCTGCATTTGGAGACAATATATCACCCGCCGACGCAGATGTCATTTCCACTTTTCTAGTCGAGACCAATGCAGACCTGCAATGGAGCGAGGGGTCATTTAGAGGATTTTTCCTTTTGTCTATTGACTCTGAAACGCTGAACGCAACCTTCTACGGGATGAATAACATAAGTAAGTCCTATATTCTCCCACCCAAAAATTAGGCTGATTGTACTAACAGCTTTTGCTAACCTTGACGCGCTCCCTACCGCGCAATTCGTGGTAAAGAACGGACAAAACAGATTATCTCGGCCTGTTGCAAGTGGCAATGTACAGGCTGGTGTTCTTAAATCCAGCGTTAACGTTACGAATACTTGAAATTATGACAACGTACGACATTTTACCGGAGTACCACATAGGTGTAAACAGTTCATTATGGATGTTAATATTTCAATTGAGAAATTGGCGTCTTAAATATAATCATCAATCCTTCACTTGCAAATCAAATCAAATCAGAGTTATTGCTATTGTATTGTCATGATAACTGAATTAAGCAACATGTAGATAGAAGAACATGAAATCAATTTAATCAACCTCCTCGACGCTGGGACCATCTTCATGGCCACTTGGGAATCCGCCAGGAGCACCACCACCAGGGAATCCACCACCAGGGAATCCTCCTGGGGCACCGCCAGGAGCACCTCCCGCAGCGCCGTAGAGTTTTTGCATGATGGGGCTGAAAGCAAAATGTGAGAAACCGTCAAAACTCTGGAGAAATGAGCGACATACTTAGCAACGCTCTCCAACTCCTTCTGCTTGCTCTCATACTCTTCCTTAGAAGCCTCCTGGGAAGCATCAAGCCATGAGATAGTCTCGTTAACGACACCCTCCAACTTGGCTTTGTCACCAGCTTCAAACTTGTCGGCGAGCTTCTCATCGTTGATGGAGTTACGAAGGTTGTAAGCATAAGACTCCAAACCATTCTTAGCAGTAATGCGAGCAGCAGCAGCCTCGTCCTCGGCTAAATAGATGATGAACGACTTTGATAAGATAAATGCTGAAGGTGATACGCACCCTTGTACTGCTCAGCTTGCTGAACCATACGCTCAATTTCCTCCTTCGACAGACGACCCTTGTCGTTGGTGATGGTGATACGATTTGACTTGCCAGTCGTCTTGTCGGAAGCAGAAACGTTGAGGATACCGTTGGCATCGATATCGAATGTAACTTCAACTTGAGGGACGCCACGAGGAGCAGGGGGGATGCCAGAGAGTTCGAACTTGCCGAGTAGGTTGTTGTCCTTGGTCCGAGTACGCTCACCCTCGTAAACCTGAATAAGGACACCAGGTTGGTTGTCCGAGTATGTCGAGAATATTTCGGACTTCTTGGTTGGTACAGTGGTGTTACGTTTAATCAAAGCAGTCATGACACCACCCGCGGTTTCAATACTGAAAAACGTCCTGTCGGACAAGTATCAATATACAAAGTGAAATGAGACTCACCCAAGGGACAGAGGAGCGACATCAAGGAGCAGGAGATCCTGGGTCTTCTCTGAGGTATCACCAGAAAGGATAGCGGCCTGAACGGCAGCTCCATACGCAACGGCTTCGTCAGGGTTGATGCTCTTATTGGGCTCTTTGCCGTTGAAGAAGTCGGACACAAGCTTGACGATACGAGGAATACGAGTGGAACCACCGACGAGAACAATCTCGTGCACATTAGACTTGTCAATTTTAGAGTCGCGGAGAACCTTCTCGACCGGCTCAAGCGTGCCACGGAAAAGGTCTTGGCACAGCTCTTCAAACCGAGCACGAGTCAGGGAAGTGTAGAAATCGATACCCTCGTAGAGCGAGTCGATTTCGATGGAAGTCTGAGCGGCGGAGGAAAGGGTGCGCTTGGCACGCTCGCAAGCAGTACGGAGACGACGAACGGCGCGAGGGTTCGAGGAGAGGTCTGAAAAATGTGTTACTATTATCTGTACGACGGAACGGGATGGGAGCCGTACCTTTCTTGTTCTTTCGCTTGAACTCCTGAACAAAGTGGTTGACGAGACGGTTATCGAAATCTTCACCACCCAAGTGGGTATCACCGGCGGTGGCCTTGACTTCGAAAATACCTTCCTCAATGGTGAGAAGTGAGACATCGAAGGTTCCTCCTCCGAGATCAAAAATCAAAACATTGCGTTCTCCGGTGACCTTCTTGTCGAGACCATAAGCAATGGCAGCAGCTGTCGGCTCATTGATGATACGGAGGACGTTCATACCAGAAATGGTACCGGCGTCCTTAGTAGCTTGCCGCTGGGAGTCGTTGAAGTACGCGGGGACAGTAACGACAGCATTGGATACGGTCGTTCCGAGGTAAGACTCAGCGGTCTCCTTCATCTTGAGGAGGACCATGGACGAGATTTCTTCGGGTGACTAGATCCCACTCAGATGCAATTCGACGGCGTCAAAAAGTCAACTCACAAAGTCCTTTTGTTCGCCACGATATTCTACCCGGACGTAAGGTTTACCCTCCTTGCTGAAGACTTTGAAGGGGAAGTGTTTCATATCGGATTGCACTTCGGGATCATCGAACTTGCGGCCAATGAGACGCTTAGCATCGAAGACGCTAAGGTGTACTGCATATCAGAAGAGATCGGAAGCATAGATCACAGAAGAAACATACGTATTATGGGGATTCATCGCGACCTGATTTTTTGCGGCATCACCAATGAGACGCTCGCTATCGGAAAAGGAAACATAGGAAGGGGTGGTGCGGTTACCCTGATCGTTGGCGATGATCTCAACACGATCATTTTGCCAGACACCGACACAACTGCAGACCGCGAATCAGCAGAGGGTCAACAAGAGGAAAAGGATGAACGTACGAGTAGGTAGTGCCAAGATCAATACCGATGGCTTTAGAAGAGGACATGGTGGAGTGAATGGGAAATTCTGGATGGTCAGAAATCGGGCGTCACACATCTTTATATTACCTTTTTTTTTCGAATTGACCAGAAATTCAAAGAACCCTGACGAATTCTCTGGAAATTTCATGTCTCACGTGATACATCGACGTCATTCGAATAAAAAACTAGATACTTTGGCAAGCAGTCAATTAACATAACCGAGTCCAATAATCGCCATAAAACATTCGTATCATACTTCTCGATTGTTGTGCAACCCAGGCCCGTCGTCCAAGCTTCTATGAGCCTGCAGGTCGCGCAAGACAGAAGGGTCCACTGATGATGTTAGTTAGTAACAGTCAAAGCAGCTGACCACAAATATCTACCGGGAAGAACACTCTTTCGACGTGAATGTAGACTACCAGTACCGGTCGGTGACAGTTCACCTCCAATCTCAGGAAGGGGCCGCTGATTACTCATTTTTAGTGCTGAGTACAAATTAATCAATTCAAATTGCGCACGTCGAGTCCAGGGTCTGCCATTGGCACCCTCTCAATGCCATGTTCATCAA
This sequence comes from Termitomyces sp. MG145, assembly GCA_003313055.1. NCBI lineage: Eukaryota > Fungi > Basidiomycota > Agaricomycetes > Agaricales > Lyophyllaceae > Termitomyces > Termitomyces sp. MG145. Next base: position 22,914 of record QGOB01001116.1, on the reverse strand, counting down.
GGTCACCTGGAACATCATCAATGGAGGCCGTGCTAAGTTCAATTGATAAGTTCATCATGTCTGAATCATCAATATTTGATGGCGGTGACGGAGGCAAACGTGGAATTTCGGTGTATCCTGCAGGTAACCTGCCGCCTGGGGCATTTTTGCGTGCTAGCTTTTGAAGCCGTTGCCAAGCTTCGTAGCGGTCGACAGCGTGTTGTTGCTCCCTATCCAATAATCAACAATATTGATCAAAGCAGATACTTGTCTACGCACTCCATTTTGCGTTGCTTGTATCGTTGCATTGTATCATCGAAAAGGTCGGGGTTGATCTCCATGAACAGCTTCAACGCGTTGTATACCATACCATGTATCGTCCTATATTACGTCAGAACGTCCCAACGCTTCACCAAAGAAATTAGATCACCTACCTATTCCAATGTAATTTCGAGTTATTGTACAACGCCGGAAATACGATAGGAAGTATGACAGCCAGGTTGTCACTCATGAGATTTACCACATACTCATTGTTCCAATAAAGTAGTGCCCTCTCGGCGACTTGAAAATGCTGGCTATTAATGCAGCGCCCCAGCTGACAGAAGAGAGGGACCTGTATCTTCTGAAACTCCACAGGATCCGTCACATCCAATATCTCTTCTACTTCGTTCAAAAACATGACCTCCTTGGGCGAATTGACCTTGGGCCAATACTTCAGCAGTCCCATCATCACTTCCTGTGCCAGCGATGGGTCTTTCTCCAGAAACTGCACTACACAGTAGGCGAGCTGTGGGTGATACAAAGAAAGGCTTTTCACTTTGTGCAAGGGAATGAGGACGCGCGTTAAAAATGTCTTGTGTTCCTCTTTGAGAGGCAGAGCAAATCCGTTGATGATAGAGCCTAGGATCTCAAGGAGTTCCGCGATTCCATTATGGCGTTCCGTTTCATAGACAAATCGAAAGAAAACGTTGTTGATCGAACGACGAATGAATGCACGAAGGTTGAGGAATTTTCCGTAGATGCGGTGAAGTGTGGTTTTTAAGAAGTCGCGTTCCCGTGGGTCCTCAGAATCGAACAGCTCTAGGAGATTGAGAACAAATGGTTGATCGATATACCGTTTCGCGAGGTTGGTGTTGAAATCTGGACTCTCAACGAAACGAAGGAAGAATTCGTACACGATTTGAAGGTGAGGCCATGCTAATTCCAAAACAGGCTCGTCTTCTTCAGGATCAAATGCATCACCAATGGGATTAACGGGTGGGGGTATGGAACGGAAAAGATTGATGGCAAACTGGATTGTTTGAGGATTATGATTGAGCATAGTAGATGAAGCCTTACCATGTTGACCACCTCTGGGTATATGTTTTCCGTGATAACACCGCGCTGGGTTGTAATGTATTCCAACATTTCGTGTAAAGTCTGTGCCTTGATTTGCTTCCCTTTGAGCTCTGCACTCGCGTCATTAAAGTCGAAAAGAACGCGACATTGATGGAGTTTCTTTAAAAATAACTGAGGACGTTCATTCGGAGCAGTTTCTAAGTGTCAAAACAAGAGGTCAGAAGGAGATCAAGATCGATTACCAATAATACATACCCATGAATGGAGGAAGGCGTTCGATTTCGACTTTCTCTGTGACGACAAAGCGACTGCTGCGTTGTTTGCGCGGCGGCTTGCCCATCATAGGTATGGTGTCTTTTGGGCCAGCCCGAAGACGATTGAGAGTTGTTGCGCGTGGTGGTACAACTGAGTCGCTGAGTCTTTCTGGATTATTTCCATAGATGCGGTTAGAGGTTTCGGGGCCGTCCGAACTAACGACCAAGATAGGAGGGGCGGGCGACACATTATCGACAGAGGATCTTCGATCAAGGGTGGTGACACCAGTAGTTACTGGAGATGGAGATTTATGAGATGAAGCGGGAATCTGAGAAGGAGTCTGGGAAGAAGCTGTATGGTTGTTGGTATTGAGATGATTGCCTAAACCACCAGGAGTAGGAAGAGGTTTCGCAGAATTTGGAGGTGGAACAGGCGGAACTGCGTTGGAACTACCGGTGCTGGGTTTTGATTCCTTTTTGGACGAATTGGAATCTTGTGAGGTCTTTCTGAGCTGTACGGGAGATAAAGATGGTCAGGAGAGGTGATTACGTGCCAAACAGAACTGACCAAGGTTTTCTTGAGATTTTTCATGATCAGTCGTTACAGTAAGGTACGAGAGCCAAGGAGATGTCGTTGACAATGCTGGCCGCTGTCGCCGACCACTGCCGTCCGTCGCTGTCAGAATCGATGAACAACGGATGGGTGACAGTGACAGATGCGTGACAGAAACCCATAAACAGCACCCTACAGGGGCAAATCACTGTGCCACTTGGGCCATCACAGATACGTCAACGATTTCTGAGCTCAACGCAGCTGGAATCTGACCAGCTGCATACTGCCGATGGCTATGGCATATATTTGACCTCGGTGTGGTGGGAACCATCGTCGTTGCGTTACGAAGATATCACGTGGTCACGAGACCTGTTCCTTGCGATCGTGGCGGAGAGGCTTCCTCTCATCTCCCTCCCGTGGCATGGCTGGTATGTCTTTGACAGTCTTTCCACTCCGCATTTGCTGAAAAAAAAAAATAGCAATATATGCTGTATATACCTCGCCTACGCATCCACCGATTCCCAATCATCTTCCCACCTTGATTGTCACCCCCCATGGTCAGTTTGATGCCACAATCTCCTATAGAATCTGGCTCATGTGAAGCTCGCTACAGGTCAACCTTCAAATATCCTTTACTCATACCTTCATACAAACTTTGTACGTATCCTCGTCACTCACTCACTCACTATGCTAGCTTATCCCATCCTTCCCGCTATCAGAACACGGAGAATTACCTCTTGACTCCCTCGCCCCAGGGCGATCTCTGTGTTGCCAAGCTTTTCCCCCCTCGAAAAGATGGAGGAAAGGCGTCTGTCTCAGACCCAGGTCACTCATCTCCAGCATCATCTCGAATCGTTCGCTGCGAGGCCTCGCGTAACCTGAAATGGTCTATCGCTAACACCGGTGTCATCTCTCCGATATACAAACTTTCCCTTCCGTCCCCCGATTCAGCGGATCTTCCCTTGTTCCAGATATCCAAGCCCAATCCCAACGCGGCATTCTGGAGCATGTTTTACTTTGCATACGCTGGCCATAATATACCCCCCAAGCGCATCGAGTTTGGTAAAATTCAGAAGAATCCACCTGGCCCGAATGGCGGGGGGACTCGAATCAGCATCACTGGAAAGACTCCTGAGGAAAAGGCTGTCTGGCAAACTTTGGGAGAAGGGAATGAAGATTGTGTTGAATGGGTCGTGCTGTGTGCAGCATTAAATCTGCTTGAGTGAGTCCATTGTGTTTCTACTGTTCTGCAGTTCGACATCTAACTAGCAAAACAGTGACGAGATCATGAAAGCCGCCGAGAAGAATCCACCCCCTGCCCCAGCTGGAAATGGTGGACCAGCTGTTCGCTCTGCACCTGTCTCACTCCGTGACCCTGGTCCCGTGCCTTCCAACTCAGGAGGTGTTCCCCCTCGCCCAGCCCATGGTCCGGCCCCTCAGCAACTTCCTCAACAACAACGGCCACCTCCTCAACATGCCCAGCCAACACTGGGTGCTCGGTCTCCCCCTCCACCTGGGTATGGCCAGCCCCAGCCTCACCGTAGCTACCCTCCAGGTCAAGGGCCGCCGTCCCAAGGATATGGACCTGGACCTGGCCTGCGTCAGCCTCCGCCGCCACAGGTGACACCTGGGGCCATGCCCGGCGGCCCTAACCCCCCTCCAGGTTATCAAGGACGTCCCCCACAGCAGATGCAGGCGCCACCTCCGCAACACTACCCGCAGCAGCAGCCGCTGGGCCAACCTCAAAATCAACAAATTCGAAGATTTTGAGGGGAACACACTATGTACAGATTTCTCTGGACTTGGTTTTCAATTATTGAACATGTTATCTTATTTATTTCTGACTCATAAATGTGTCCAAGTCTGGTGTGTATAGCGATTCTACGTACTGTTGATACAAAGCAAACATCTCCACATCCTATCCTGTTGTTCTTTCCTTGTACGTTTTTAAACTAAATAAAGGTCTTTTCTTGATCACGCAATGCTCTCACTCGCACAGTGAAATGTTCGACACGAAATAAGTTTATATTCCTCTATGGTACTGTGGATCCATCCTATGCCGGATCCTTTTCTTTTTAACGGTGCTTTACCTGCGACGATTGATTTACTGTTTCGCGAGTTTCTCCAAAGCCTCGATGGAGAGCGCTGGGAGAACGTGAGCAAAAGGTCTTTCATCATCTCGAAAATGACAGAGGACATACACTTGGGTCGTTCGAGGGGAAGGCCAAGAGCTACACAAGAAAGTTAGAAAAACAAACCCAAGCAATTATCTAACATGCGAACGAACCTCTGGCCCAGACAAGTTGAGTGAGAGCACCCAATGCTGCAAAACACAAGCGCCATCAGTACTTTCCAAAGTAAAAAGGCATGTTATAAGACCTCGGGAAACACCGAAGATAACGGTGTAATACTGGAATCGCAATACGGTCTCAGTGTCCAATTCTGGAGAGATGCAGATAAGACTAACCTTGAATTCATTGAGGCCGTAGTGATAGAGAACACAGCCTGAGGGCGTAATGAGCACGTCTCAATCAATCATAGAACGAAGGTGATGTATACCCGATGTGGCGTCAACATTAGGATACGGGTTCTTGGTCTACACGTTCATAGGTCAGCTGAGACAAGTACTGATAAAAATTATTCAATGCGATGATACCTTTCCGTGTTCCTTCAGGACATCCGGAGCAACTTCAGAGGTCTGCGCATGAAGATCAGAAAGGGCCTTTACTGGATGTTTAAGCCAAAGATCATACTTTGTTCACTAGTTGGATGATAGGGCTATTCTTGAGCTCGGGGAGAGTGTTGCAGAACTCTTGAAGTGCAATGAAGCGAGGATCAGGGTTGCGGAGGACACCATGACCGTATCTGATCGTCATGTTGACAGATATATTCATGAGAGATGATGTTGTCTTACCCTGGAACAACCTGGCCGCTCTTGAGCGTCTTCCACAGATAGTCCTTGATATTTTCGTGAGTAACATTTGATCCGATCTCTTTCTGCATGGCAAGTTGCCACCTCAATACTTCCTGGTTGGCAAGACTGTCATAACAAATTATTCAGGATTGATAGGATTGAATCTGAGAAAACCATGACACACCCATGAAGAGGACCAGCAAGGGCGAACAGTGCAGCTGAATAGGCAAGGTAGGGGTCCGCAAGCGTAGAACCAACCAGGTCTACATTACACTCACTTCAGATGAATTCCTGGAAAGTGAGAATCAAGTACGCACGAGCGGTGTGAGCAGAAGCATTGCCGCCTTCATGGTCACCGTGAAGGGCGATATAGAGTCGAAGGTACTCCGTCAGACTTTGGTTGTTGCCGTATCCAAGGAGACGAGAGTAGTTTCCTTTGGTATAGAGAATTAGAAAGGGAGAGGGAAAATGGACTAAATAGCCACCGACCAACGAGATCCAAATCTTTGTCGATGGAAGGCAAAGCAGTGTTGGGCTTGTAGACGTTACGGTAGATGCGGGCGGCGAGAGCAGGAAGCTTGGCAATGAGGTTGATGGAGTCGTCGAAAGTATAAGTCCAATATTCACTCTTCTTGATACCCCTTTCGTAGGCTGCTTGGAAAGTGCTTTCACGATTCAATGCGGCAACACCCATGCCAAGCTGTGTCATAGGATGGATGGTGTTCGGGAGACTTATAGATAAGTCAATGAAGCTACGCAGGGCGGAAAAGAGAAAGTTTCTTACGAATCGAGAAGGTTTTCAATGTATGTAGGGAGTTCGCCTTTCTCTGCGAGTTCTCTGGACAATTGGCGGGTTTGCTCCACAGTTGGGACCTTTCCGGTAAGCAAAAGCCAGAGCATGCTTTCGGCGATGATTTCCTTGCCACCGGGAGCGGGAGGAAGAACTTTTTGACAATCCGAAATACTCAATCCATGGAAGCGAATGCCCTGTTCAGATTCATGGTCGGAAAATATTAAACGGAACTTAATGATTACGGACCTCATTGGGATCCAACACGGATGCATCCCAGAGCATAGCCTTCAGACCTCGCATTCCACCAATGATGTTCTCAACCTAGAGTGCATTCGCGTGCATAACATTGAAATTTGCATGGTGATAGAACGTACCTTGACATCACCAACGACAGCTTGCCCGTGTTCCGTTTTCTTAGATGGAGATCAATTGGACGAATTTGCTTGATGAGATGCTACCATACCAAACGTTTGAGCTGCTCTTGCTTGGCAGGAATCACTTCCTCCAAGGTCTCGCGCAACGACTACTTGACGTATTTAATTAACTCATGTAAGGGAGATCCGGATAACAGCACCTTGGTAGAAGCGAGCCTCCTTTGCAGGGTGCTGGCATTAGTCTGAATGTATCGGGAAAGGCGGCTTCGGGCGAACATGGGTGGAGAAGAAAGAGAGTCGAATAACGACCGGCTCGTGGAGACGCCCGTATTTCATCCACTTCGGCTAGAGAGCGGATCAGGTTTTTCACAGGTCACGGGTCCGGAGAACGGTTCGACCCGGTCAATTGGACCCGGTCCTAACCGGTCCCGAATAATGTGTACACGTGTTTGGAGTTCACAATTTGCCCGAGGTAGCGACAGCCCTCGAAACAAGCAACCGCAAATAATACGTGTTCGCCTAACACGTCGATCACTCATTTCCACACAGGTTTCGCGCAAGCAATGGCCTCTGTTCTCGTCCCAATCGTGTATCTCATAATTGTTTTTGGCGGTCTCTTCCTGTTCAGTCACTTTTATCGTAGACACACTTCTAGTATGGCCTAACACATCCTCATTCCCCATGACTTCTAATCCACACACCTCGTAGAGCGACGATATGAACCCTACTTCCCTTCACATCCAGAACGCAACGCATATGTTACTCTTCTTCAAAGCGAACCACGTCCATCAGATCCGCTGCTTAAATCTGCTCTCGTCCGACGCGCCATGGCCGACGTCCAACGGGTGATGCGTATAAGAGAAGATAAACCCGCTCTTCAGAATCTATTACAAAAAGGTTCGATAGGAGACGACATTTGGAACAGCATCGTAAATGCTGAAAAAGAACTGGAGGTTGAGATCATGGAGGTTGTTGGCGAGGCAAACTCTTTTGTGGAGGGCTGGGGACAAGTAATCTTCCCGACCGCCAATGAAATGTTGGCAAACGAAAAGATGCGCGCTATTGTTGACAACATACCAGCATCAAGGGTCGAATTAGGTTGGTTTCTTGTTTATTATGCGATACTCCTCTAACTTGTCCCACTAGAACGCAAGTATGAAGTAAAAGCCAAGCATACCACCGTTACAAATTCACCTTCACTCTCAAGATCTTCCAATGGGTCGACACCGAGCACGGGCGCCGAGAATGGCGACGTCGATGTGAGTGTAAGCAATATAGGGCTGTCTCTAGGTTATCTCTGACTAATCGAGCAGGGTGCTAAAAAGAATAAGAGAAAGAAGTAGCTTTATAGTACATTCCCTCTTTCTCCTCCAATTTCGCTCGAGTAGAGCTTATTTTCATGAAGTGGCAATCAGCGAGCATGAGAAAGAGGAAATAAAATGAGATACTCCACGAACTATAACTACGTAATGATATGTACAATTATCCTCTGATGACGATTGCCTTCTCCCCAGCTCCAGCTCGTGTTTTACCAGACTTGTCGAGATGATCAAGTCCAAGAGCGTCTTCTGGAGCAAACTGATGCTCATATATAGTGTCATCTACAAATCTATCGGAAAAGACAACCTGGTGAAAATCAAAAGTAGGCGTACCATCTTCGATGTAGGAAGGCTGCTTGAAAGTGGAAACTTGGATTAAAGCGAAACGATATTTAGCAAGGTCTTTATCGGAGACACCTATCCGTGCTTGTAGTCGCTTCTTTGTATCCGCAAATTTTTCACCCTGAGAAATACATGAGTGAATCCACCACGGAAAAGCTATACCAAAACATACTCGTTTGAGGACGAACTTGAAGGGGATGCCATGGGTGCGGACAAGTTGATTGGAGAAATGGAAGACACTGATCACCTTATCCGAATCATCTGCTTCCAGTTCTTCTTGAGGAATTTCCTGGTGAGACTAATCAGTATTGCTATCGAGGCCATCACAAGTAATGACATGATACCTCGGCGTAAAGCTCTACTGGATCAGGGATGTTGCCAATCATCTCAGAACCAGTGAATTCCTTTTGCGTCTTCCCATCTTTCGAAATCTCAAACACTCGAATCTTACCGGTGCCACCTGGTGTCAACGTAACCAATTTTGCGAGGTGGTCTGCCAGGTCATGTACCGAACTCGTCTTCGGTAGGAGGAATGGATGCGTGGCTTCTTCCTTGTTATGTATGCCAGTCCAAATGACCTTTAGACTACGCTTCGTCTCCAGTTCGACAATGCTGACATCCAACTTCTCGTAAAGAATGACAGTTGTCGTAGGGTTGATGTAAGTCGGTGCCATGATTTCAGCTATACTTTGATTGAGAGATCTCTTCAAGACAGCTTTGGCGGACCCATTAGTTGCATGAGTGGTCGTGAATCGTAGTTTGATTGGATCGTGACGCAAAAACTCGCCCGCTTTAGCAGACATCTAGTGAAGGTCAGTCAAGTCAATTCAAATGATCATGAAGCGTAGCAGACCGTATCGTAGTTCTGCTTCTTGCTCAGAACAAGACTGAATTCTGGATGATCGTGGTTTGGCTCCTCGAATTTTGGTCGGAATATGATCATGACTCGGTTTTGCAAGAAGTCATAGTACTGCACAGGGTTGGAGTAGAGTCCTTGGCTCTCAAGGTCGTGGATCCTTTCCAAAGAATTCAAGTGAATGAAAAGAATCACAATCAATCAAGTCTTACTCTTTCTCAGGCAAGTCGACCTGGAAACAAATGACATCGCCATCTTGAATTTCACTTTGTGCAAATGAAAGCTTGAGCTTCATGAGTTCAATCATTCCAGGCTTAATTTCCTGTAGTTCCATGTTGAACAGATGATTTAAAAAACAAATATGGGTTAGCAGTTACCTCGAACAACTTCAAAGGAGTTCCCGGCGTCCAACGCATCCTTTCATTGATAATAGCCACCAGGTCACCCACTTTACTCGTTCTCGACATGTATGTCTTGCCGACGCCATACAAGGTCTGTTTGGAAGTGTCGAAATGCTTGAGGAAAATCATAATAGACTGCGGAGGAGGTTCAGGCTGTTTAGTGTCTGATGTGAGTGATTAAATGGATTACAATATTGCCGTATGCCGACCTTGGTGGGATCTGTTATCACATCAAGATAAAGACGGAGATCGTTCTGTCTCGCAGCCATATTATTTCGAATGACCTCAACAGCTGAGCCGTACCGGTCAAAATAGGATAATAATATTTTATGTGTAACTTCAGAACTTACTGAGGGCAGGCTCATTTTCTGGAATATGAGTATCTGGTCGTACAGTCTTGTTCTGCCGGTTGACCAAAACCCAAAGACGGATCTGATTCTCAGGGGAATTGAAATGTTGAGCAACACGACTCTTAAATGTGGCATAAGTCTCCTGCTTCAAAACGCGGAAACTGGGTAGGTCGGAAGGTGGCCAATTCTTTTCATCAAACGAAGCAAGATCAAATCCTTCATGTTTAGAGAATGTCTCATCCGTGATGACCTACAAAAGGGTTAATCTTGTACCAAAGACATCTAATTCCATTTTCACCTTAGCTGTCAAGAATAGATGCTGTTCCTCGCGTTCTTTCTTCTTCGCTTCAATCTGCAGGCGCTCTTCATCCAGTCTACGTTCTGAGAAAGTATGATCGTACGGTACCATGACATGGATTGTCAGGGAGTGCTCACTCAGATGTGTAGGTGTATCTTCTTCAGTGAAGGGAGCCAAAACTTCATCGATAGCGGATTCCCGAATATACACCAACATATAGGCGTTTGTGAAACGTTTCATAGTCCGAACTTGATTGCGTTGTAGAGATGGTGGAACACCATTTAGAGCTTCACCACCGTAGTTTTCCTCGAGCACTTCTTTATCAGTGACAGGTGTTACTCGGTCGTCGTCGAACTTCAGCCATCTTGTTTCACGATCAGGTTTGATCAATGCAAAGTAATGCCCTCCGTGCAAATCACCAGAATGCACTAGAACGCCATGAAGTTTGTAAACCCAGGGCTGTGATCGATCAGCACTTGAATCCAAGAATTCATCGAGGTCAATTTCGAAAGGGAACTCATGTCGGTCGTTGATCTTCACCATAGCATCGCGTTGAATGTCATATTCAAACCGCTTGAGTTGCAGATGAAGAACTGGCGGGAAAGACTGGAATATGATACCCTTCTTAGCGTCCTGAAGACCCAATCCTTCTGCTTGATACTTGTTTTCCCCCTCAAGCATTTCAACTGCAACATAGTCCTTGAATGACTCGTAAAGGTTCTTCATATCCTTAACGTTTAGTTGGATGTCTGAAAAACTAATTGAACGCAGGCGTCAATAGTTCGCGATTGAGCACACCATTGAATTCTTCAATCCTGGATGATTCGTAATCCACGTTCACACATTTGATGTAGCTTTTCATCTTGCCGACAAAGAGTTTAGCAATGGCACCCTCAGCTTTTGTCCCCTACATTGAACTCATGTGAACCGACTTGATATGCGGAACCGTAATGAACGCCGACCTTCATCTTTGACTCAAGTTTGTCTTGAAGTACACGATTGAACTCTTGAACATCGTGCTGCAGGAATGAATCAAGAGATTTCCAGCCAAAAGACTTGGTCAATTCCGTCGTCCCTGCCCCTCTACATCAGACTAACGTGTTAAGTACAGGCAACCTCCACTTACCGACAGGTTGATCAGAGGTTTGTAAGTGATAGAAGACACGTTGAAGTGCAAGAGCAACACTTTCTGTTGGATGATCATCTTCGGTAGGAATTTGATACACGGCCTATACCATGAACATGTAAGAGAAAATGAAGATCGCGAATATCAGAACTTACCTTCCGGAAATAGTTCGTGCAGAACAAAGACTGAAGCAGGGAGTTCATGTAACAAGTAGCACCCTGGTTTTTTAGACCAACAAATCCAGTCTCCTTCTTGGAATCATAGCTTATAGCAGTATGAGTCTCGTCATTCTTTATGATAGGTAGTGGACATACTTGACGAAGTTGTGCCACAGGACACCTGTTGGGTCTTCCAAAACTCGAACATAAACAGTGATATCAGCTGACTCCTCTTCTATAGTTGGCCGATTGTGTCCATCCTGGATGCTGAAAAGCTTGCGTAGTTCGCTGAACCGAGTGAAACCCCAATCACACTCCTCCGCGATGAACCGGTGATGAGCATCTAGACAAGGAGAATGGAAGCATGTCCCTCAAATAAGGTATATAAAGACATACGGCTCACTGTGTACACAGTAGGATCATGAATATTGGAGATCACAAGTGCGAACTGGGCGCAGGCATGCCATCCTTCAGGCGCTTTCTTAGGTTCCCCATAGTCAAGATAGACCGACACAGTATCGTTCGGGGGAGCGTTCGAGTTCCCGAAAGGAAATAGAAGAATTCGCCTATACAAAGACATTGCTCAGCATAGTATCAAGAGAGACTGGTTGTGATTCCACCATTTGTGACCACCGCAATCGAATTCAGGACTTGTGAGCTTTTTCTCCAGTTTCTTCCAGTTAACCAAACGCCAAGTGAAAACTTGAAAATCTTTCACATCATGCCCTAAGTCGGGCATATGTTTGGCTGCAAATGCCTCATCTATGGAAAAGATGACGCCACCAGGTCAGGATAGCTATCGAGAATGCAAGCCTGCAACTTACGATCTCTGACGGATACAACCTCATCTATTTCCATTGGAGGTGCACCATTCTGCCTCTCATCTAGCACATCCATGGTATCGTTCTAAAGAGAGAGTGCAACTTGATGAGAAATGAAAATACACAGTAGCGGCTATTGTTGCGCACCATCGAGACCAAAAATTCCGTATCAACGATCGAACAGACCTCCAAATCTAATCAGGCAATATGCAAGACGTGATATGCGTTGAAAATCGTCGAGAGAATATGTGCTATAGGTTTGGATGAGCGATGCGGAGTGAATTACAAAGTCACGACTCATCGAATGTGCCGTTCGGTCAAGGCCGAACAGGGGGGCGGGGGTTTCCGAGGCCTAATTAACCACCAAATTTTTCCCTTTTCATAATCTGCGTTGAATCTTCCCTCATGGCCTCAGGCCTCAACAAGACTTCAAAGTCAACAGCATTACGTCGACCATCATAGTGAATCACTTTTTGTGATGCATCCAACTTCCACCTATCTCTTGGTTTCTCCGCCACACGATCCTTAAATTGTCTTGACGGGAAGACAGATGTCTTCTACAGCTTCTATGCTGTTCTACTGTCTTGTAATGAGTCAAAATCGTGTAAGATCGAATTCAGGTGATCCTTGAAATACTTTTCGGTCTCGTTCTGGGGCTGGTTAGTTAGGGTTTTCCCTCCTGGATCCTGAACCATGCCTTAACATCCGTACCAGCAGATCTTTGATTGTCATCTGATGGTTTCGTGTTTCAGGCATATATCTCTTTGTTTCAATTATAGGACTTTACGTATATATCATTTTGTGTAGGTTTGTGCATCAAGTAAAGACGGCATTCTATCATGATTTCTCGCTGAGTCGTAAGCAATGAAGTCTTTGTTCTTAGCCACCTTCCGCTTCATCAACGCAAGGGATACATATTACAGCAATTACTGTGAAGGTCAGTTTCAACGTCAACGTGGCCCTTTCTGAAACTTCAATGTGTGTCGCTTAGGCCCACCTTTCCATAAGTGGCGGCGTTGACTGCAGCCCGTTTTTGCCTCATGTCGAAAACATCCCTTATTCTGACATCCCTCGTGTCTTTCCTAAGATTGTGCTACAAGGAAGCGGAACCTGTATAGGATTCGGAGTCATCACTCCTCCATATTTCCAGTCTAACGTTGGATGAAGAGCTTCTTCCAACGACACTCCGGCGCGCGCAAGCCAACAAGCGACCCGACGTCAAACTATCAGGTCTGGTTGCCGCCTGCCATAGAGCCTAATGACGACCAAACTCACTATCGGACACCTCGGGAACATCTTAATCCCACTGTAGACCTCCAAGGGCCTGGTGAAAGACGTGGTCTAAGTCGTGCTCCTCAAGTAACGGAGGTCTACTCGGTACCAGTACCACACGTTGCATCCTCGGGATACGATTATACGACATATCCATCCAGTGGCAGAGGTTATCATGGGCCAGCTCATACTCATGCGAAATCTGCCTCTGCTTCTGTCGCAACGCCATCCTACCTAGGTCCAGGTCAAAACCTTGATGGCTCGGCTGGATGGTCAACAAGCCAACGTCCGCAAGTACTTACGCGGCCGCCCCCCGTCCGTAACTCCCCTGTGGTCCACAGGGAAGATGGTTCTCAACGTCGGAGACGCTCTGATGACCGATCTAGGGTCACCGACATAAGAGGGGAAAGGGAACAAAGGACACGGGAGAGGTATGCGGATGTTGCAGGATATCAAGCCAAAGTTATCGAGAAATCCAGCCAGAAGAAAGACTACATTCAGCATAGCGATAGAGACGAGGACCGGAGGAGGGTCTCGGACGATGAGAGGGAGAGGAGAGACAGGAGAAGCAGAGAGAGAAGAAAGAGAGATAGAGAGAAGGAAAGCGAAAGTGACAGAGATCGTGATTGGGAACAAGGACAGAATGAGAGGAGGGACAGGGGGATCCACGCCAAAGAAAAGGGATATCGAGAAGCACACAGAGAACGCGAGGGGGACAGGCATAGGAACCTTAACAGAGGGTGGCCAACGGAAAGAGATGCAGACCGGGATATGACGAGCAAGTTTCGGAGGGAACGGGAACAAAATGAGCCTAGGGAGCGAGAAAAAGAGAATCTTGATCTAAAAGGGAAGACCAGGGCACGAGACGAAGATTTAAGAGACCGGGCACAAGAGCACAGGCTCAACGCAAAAGGTCCTGGCACTCATACAGGGACATATGGGACCAGTGGGAAATCTGAAGTTCATACGGACTTACGAGAGGGACACTCATATGTGACTGGGCCGCGTGAGGTGGAAAGTGGGTTCAACCAGCGCAGAAAGCACGACAGAGTCCGGGAACTAGATCAACGTGAGCGCCGTCGAAATGATCGTAAAGACAATAACTACTTGGATAGACGTTTCGAACCTGGAAATGCAGAATGGAATTCGGTGCACAATTCCCAGCCTAGGACACAACATCGACATACTCCAGCTCACGATGAGATCAATTCAGATAGCTCACCTCGCAAAGACTTACGGAAGCATTCAAAACATAAGCGCAACCTCACTGATGTCGAAGCACCTTATCTTTCGATTACGGTATTCTCATTTGTATCGTCTTTTGTTACCTGTCCAATATTCCCCGACAGAAAGTGCATGATTCTGTTCCCTTGGCTCCTTCAGACCCTGCGTTGGCTTATCCTCGCCAAGCTACGTTCGCGTCGAACTCACGTGAAAACCAAGCAGGATATGGAAATCTCAATCAGTCATCCTCCTCTTTTGGTCATCAAGGAAAAGAATCGACCTTGGTCGTTGCTGAACGACCATCTCAGGTTGATCCCACAGCATCCACCACCTCTTTTGGTGAAATCGGACGTTCAAAATATAAAGAACGTGTGAGTTATATTGTTATACCTCTCCGATTTCTATCTACATCATAACAGATGACTGGAAGCAACCCAGTGACAGCTTTTTCCCCTGCCTCATCCGCTGAGGTTATGAATAACGATGTCCAAATTCTGAATTCAAAAGCCGGTCACCCAAAGTACGATGATGTAGACACTTCCCGGTGGCCTTTTTTGGAAAAGAGGTCAAATTCAGGGCCATATCTTTTGGTGGACAACGTTACCTCTATACACCGTACTGAGAACCAAAGGCTTGAGGCGCAACCAGATCCTGTTAGTCTTGATTTCCTAAAGATTTTTGCTATTGGCAAACTCTTTTCCTCTGCAGACGGTACCTAAGACGATGTATTCAAGTGCATCTCGACAGGCGGTGTTACGCGAAGCTGAATCATTTGACGCTTCTAAGGTAAGTCGGAGTTTTAGGCGCTTGACCGTCCATTCCTGAACTTCGTCTTGATAGTATCTAACCCCCACTATGGAAAAGCCCTCCAAACCTCATTCGACAAATGTAAACTCTTCAAGACATCCTACTATGACCCAGCCGATCCCATCAGTTGTTCCAGCAATGCAGCTTTCGCCTGTTCAGGAATCTCGCAAGGAATCAACCTCATCACGAACAGCTGGCCTAAAAACGTTGGACGCACTGACTGTATACCCATCTTCTCATCAACAGACACAGGCAATTTTTATCCATGGTGGCAAGGCACCTTCAGAAATACCAACCGTCGATATCTCGAGGAATCACCCGACATCAGCCGGATCGAAGAAGTGGACAACGACAGTTGCTCATTCTATCCACGAGGCCCCCAAGCTTCCAGATCATGTAATCCCTTCAGACGATCACCTTTCTATCCCTTCACGAACGACCACGTCAATTAGAGTGCTTTATCAAATAGAACCGAAAGCTCGAGAGGCTGCCGAGGGGATATCACACGACACACTCCTTTCGGTATCAAACCATATACGGAGCAACCCTTCCACCCCAGTGGTTGGAAAAGATTCAATAATTCAATCACTGGCTGAGCGTCCTTCGACGCGACAGACGTCTGTGCAGGGACCGACAACAGTCCCAGGGGACGCTTCACTCCAGTCACACGCGAGTTTCGGCAATGCCACTGAACCCAGTGGTTCACAAAGCACATCTTACCCTTCAACCATTTCGAACAACATGACGGAGCATAAGGTGACCCAACAAGTTTCAATACGTCCGATTACTCTACCCAATACCCAATCTGACGACACTACCATTAATCCAAACGTTCCTTCCACTCTTGATATTAGAACTCAACGCGCACCATCTCGTACTCAATCTAAAACCGTATACCTTCTACCATATCAACAAGATAACTCCGGGCCACCTTTTGCAGTAGGAATCACGTCTACTCAGCCGTGCACACCGATCTCATCGAAACAGACACCTTCTACTGAGTATCTCCTTCAAAACCAGGCACCTCCTCATAGGACGGCATTGGAGAATACATCACACTCTCAGACACAAACCTCATATTTCTATCAATCCTTGCAAGATGTGTCTGTAGATCAAGATAGCAAGGCTCGTGCTCTGCCAATCTTAATGCATTCTTTGTCAGTAGTGAGATCGAATGAACGCGTGGACCATCCGCAAAAATCCTCGACGGACATCCTTGATCAAGGGAATCAGGCACTGCCTATCGATATGGTTGATCAGGCATCAATACCAACACCTATGGCGAGGACCCACGACCAGCTTTCGTGCCACCCCGAATTGACAGAAAGCGGAATTACGCATTCAGGGGTACACTCCAGAGTACAGCAGAGAATGGCGGAGATGAGAGGGGAAGCATTTCAGGCATTTCACAGTGAAGACAAACCTGATGCTCCCGGAGCATTGATCGAGGTCAATGCCATGGCTAACAAAATATCTTTACAGTCGGCTTCCATACCTCCCGCAAATGAAAACCTATATCACGTTCATTTTCCATCAAGTCAGGCTGTGCATCATCTGCATGGGCTTGCTGGAAGTTCACTGGAAGCATCGTCACATGTGAAGACGCGAGCTTTCTCTTCCGACTTGCCCACTCCTGAGATCAACGCTGTGGATGTAAATCTATTACAAAGCGAGAGACCACGCGGGCTCAATATCGATACAACTCCAGCCTCCATTCCTGACAAGAAAAACGTTGATTCTCGATATGCAAACGTCAAAGCGGGTGACACTGGGGAAGTCACCACTTCCTCGATTAGAAGTCCAACAACAACTTCTATCGGCTTCCCGTCTGATCAAAGGCCTTCCGATGGACCCTCACGGTACCGCAGCTCGACTGAATCTGTACGTGACCCTTCTCGCGATACCTTGCTTGATACTTAACTCGTTACTCACTCGCCGATTTTCACAGCCTTTTCGCGATGAAAAGGGCCAGGTTGTCCAACGTAATCCACCAATTCTAAAAACCAGTGCCCCAAAGCTGTTAGCCGAGTACCAAGCTTCATCGATTTCAAATCAACCACAGTCAGAGGCGGCTCTACAAATATCACGTCCCTCCACAGTAATAGGTCATCGACAAATCGGCGGAGAAGTGTCTATACCACTTTCGACAGCTGTGAGAGATGTACCGAACGGTGATAAAACTCTAGCATCAGCAATCCGACGGCCAGCATCAGCTATGAGCTCTCGACATCATCAATCCGAAAGGTCTCGTAATGATGTGTCACAAGCGCATAGTGTTCCATTCAGATCCTTGGCCCTTCTTCAATCGCGCTCAACCGATGCAAGCGATGCTTTGGCACATGCTCAGAAACCTGTCATCTTGAGTACGCAGCCGACAAACATCTCAGGTAAGCAGATCGCAAATGTCTAAGGATGCTCTTTAATTGATGACATTCTCGAAGACGTAACTGTGCTAGTCAACACCGAAAGTATTTCATCCAAGCATATGCGTACCGAACCTCGGTCCACCTCAAGCCACCGTCCCGAAGACCAATTGCGTAAGATGCAATTACAATCATACCTCAACACGTTGGAGCCAGAGTTGGGACTTCCTGTTGCCAAAAAAGAGGTACTGACCCTTGGCGTTAATGGTATCGTCGATTTTATGGTACATCGCTCGCTTGTCACTTATTTACTTCGCTAGGAGCTTCAGTTGAACAAGCTGCTCAGGGAGACGCAGCAGTTGTGCAACACCATACGACTCACGACAGTACTCTGCCCCCCATTGGAGGCGACAAGAACGTGGCCTCGTTCGGTCAATACCAGCCGAAAGAATCCGTTGATCGCGCCATCGCGGCCCCGCAAGGTGACCAGCCACCTATCCAGAATGCTAAACTGGCAGAACTGATGTCGAATTCTGCCCCGTTGTATCAACATATTCCTACTAATGAGACGGTCAACGACCTTCAGAATCCTCGAGACATAATTTCTAGGCTCGACGTCATCAGACCAGGTACAGAACAAGTAACGACTCAACTCTGTGGGCCCGAAGCAATATCGTCGAACCAAAAAATCCGCGGAGATCCTGAAAGGTCTCCACACGAGGTTGAATCTCGTGGGCCTACGGTGCAAAAAAGTACATACGCCCTGGAACAGTCTCAATCTCTACGGAATAATATCACCCCATCGAGGGCTATGTTAGTATCGACCAGTCAACAAAGTACGCCTGGATATAGCAACATTTTCCCGCTTGCAGAATCGACTGCCCATTCGCGAATCAACCAAGATCTTTCAGTCGGTTCAAAGTCTCAAAAAACTGTTACGTCACGAAATGGAAATCATGGTTTTCGCTCATCTGTCGTACCTGGATCACAGCAGGAAGCTCAGACACACTTGCACACGAATGCACGGCATTCCGATCAAAGTAGAGCGCCACAGAAAATCACTGGCGAGCTGAGTCTCAGGACTCAGCCTTTGCCTGTTAACAATCCATTTTCTCAAACATCTGTTGGAACTACGCACACCTCAGGTCACTACCAGACATCTTCTGAGAGAGCCGTTCAAAGTAAAGAACAAAGCAAAACATCGCACAAACACACGCATAGTGCACCTGTTCATACTGGTGTCCTACCCAACTCCTTAACATATCATGATTCTTCTGACACTGTTCCTATTTCTCCTATCCCCAGCTACCAGCAATCTCGGGGAGTTCCGTGTACTCGGGACCACGACCTTCATAAATCGTCCCATAAGGTTAACATGGCATCTTCAGGTTATGTAGCCCCGTACAGCACCTCTAGATCTCATGCACAGGCTTCTACACAAAGAAACGAACATCCCCGCCACCGGAATCACACTGCCCCTATCAATAATTCGTCTAGCTCTCAGACTGATCTTATACCCAATCGTCATGTTGCAGCATCGTCTTCTCAAGTTGTATCTTCTCTGCAAACCAATGTATCCGTACCGTCTCAAAGTGTATCGACTTCTGTCAAACCAAGAACTACCTCTCAAAGCAATATTAAAACTGCTACACGATCTACCACCACAGTTTACCCCTCAGAATCACGTCATGATCAACCAGGAGCGTCGACTTCCCAGTCAAAGGCACGAGCCTCCGCACCTACAAAAACCTTCCCGTTTCGTCCAGATACCACATTGCAATCTATACCAACGTCTTCGCATCTAACAGACCCATCACCTTCACGATATAACCGTGAGGTGTCACGTAGGCCATCCGAGGACTCCATTCTCCTTAAGACGCCCTCTTCTCTCGTTCCTACCGTCTTGAAACCATCTACCTCCCGTACTTCGATCCCAGCATCTTTTTCTTCGCAAACATCATCGCGAAAGCGAGGGCTGTTTGGCATATTCAAATCCAAATCCACTCAGCCGCCAGATCAAGTGGAAGAGTCACAGAAATCTGCACCACGCAAGCTCCGTAAGGAATCAAAAATAAGAGGAGGGAATTTTGTGGAGACAATGCCTTCCCAAAATGCCAAGGTCACCCCTGGAATGTCCTCACGAGCGATGGCTCCTCCAATTACGGTCCCGATTCCGATTCCGCCGGTAGCTGAACGTAATAGCCCGGACAAGTTTTTTACACCGTTCCGGTACCTTGCGACGAAGAGAAACCGGAGAGTGTCGCAAGCTTCTCTCGAGGCTCAAGATGGGACTGCAGTGAGTTACTCTTTAATAAGTTCTTCGCCTCCGGAAGCTGATGTTGCGCTGCAGCCCAACACTGTTATTGGGTCACCGACTGCTTCAGTGCATAGTACCCAGCCACCTCCAATACAACCTCCTCCTTTAAGAGATGTGTTCGCTGCGACTCAGGAATGGAGGCACATGGAGGCAGCGGAGGTACGGGAGGTGTCAGGCGGAAGATTACGAAGAGCCAGGCCTGGGGTCGTGTTTGATGTGGCTGAGGACCATACAGAAGAAGATCGTCCGAAAATTAGGCCTCAGAGTCGTCAGAGTTAATATCTACTATACTTTTCACGCCCGTGGTTGAGATTGTGGCCGTGTTTGCGCCACATGGCAGTCCAGACACGTGATTTTCGCTGACAAGTTTACCCGGCCGGCAGATTATTTGAAGGTTGGACTATAGTCGACGACTCTGTTTGACTGTCACGATGAGTCAACGGAAATCCTCCGCCAACCTCAGTTCATCCAAAAGCACAAGAATCGAGCACCAAGGCGATACTCTACATCAGTACCAGGACACTTATGGCCATTTTTCGCTCGTCAGGTATGTTTCGCCATATTATCTATGTTACATGCTCAGACATCCCCCCGTCTTTTAGAAACTTTCGTCTCGCAGATCTAGTCACTATTATGAATGGCGTCTGCGGATCCTTTTCCGTGTTTTCATCGGGCCATTACCTCCTGACTGGGGATATTGATTACCTTTGGTCGGCCCTCGCATTCCCGCTTGCTGGCCTCATGTTCGACTTTTTTGACGGCAAAGTTGCGCGGTGGAGAAAATCAAGTAGTATGCTTGGCCAAGAGCTTGATAGTCTGGCTGACTTGGTGAGTTGTTCTCTTTTGGCTGTTGCTGCTCAAAACTTAGATAGAATCTCGAGATCTCATTTGGCGTTGCTCCGGCCCTATTAGCATTTGCAGTGGGGCTACGGACATACCTTGACACGGTGGTACTGACAGGCTTCATATGTTGTGGGCTCGCTCGACTTGCTCGTTTCAACGCGACAGTAGCCAGCGTGCCAAAAGATGCGGCAGGCAAGGCCAGATACTTTGAAGGTCTTCCCATTCCGTCATCACTAGGGCTTGTTTTTGTATTGGCATATTGGACTAAAAATGGTTGGATTGAGGGTCAACAAGGCATTCCTGGGGGGACTGTCACGTTGTGGGGCGAGACAGGAGGACGGGGAGAGGTGCATGTAGTGAGCCTGGTGTGGGCTCTGTGGGCAACGGCGATGGTGAGCAAGACGCTGCGAGTACCGAAGCCCTGAGAAAAACTTGGTTCAGACTATGAGTACATACATAGAACGATACCCATAAAACATTTCCCTAAATGTATAATCACACGAAACGCGTGTTAGTCACGACGCGTCTTGTCTTTCCACCCACATGGTTTCCTCCAGCGACGTTCAGCGTATCTTCCTCCAGGCTATCTTGTCCCGTGCAGTTGTCTCTGAAAAGCTTGCCCAGACCCTTTGGGCAAAGTCCATCGATGCCGTCAATGGTCATTTGCTCTCTTCCCTCCTATGAATCCCTTTGAACCTCCATAATCAGCCGCAAACCCTGAACTCGAGCTTCGCCTGCCCGCCGGTAGAGATGCATGGGATGAATTCGTGACCAAGATCAACCAGTCTCTCGATAGCTTGGATCTCGAGTTTCGTCACCTTCACGATGAAAACTCAGGAACACAAATGTATGCCCTGGTCAGTTTCTCTAGAATCTGAGTTTGGTCAAATTCCTTCTTAACCCGTACACAGGTCAACCGAAAAGGAGACGAGATTGCACAGATCGCGACCGAATACACCGCGGCAGAAATTGCCTTCTTCAAAGCTATCGTACGTCCTACACGCTCATTTCCTGGTCGTATTCATTACATCACATGCTAGATCGAACTTATCATGCTGGCTCCTCATCATTCATTTTCTGTCTCATCTACCGCAGCTCTTCGTGAAGTCAGTGCTATCAGACCTAAGATAAACATGAGCAAGAGCCAAGCCGAAGCCGTCCTAGGTAGCTTCGTCGCTCAAGGCTGGTTAGTCAAGAGCAAGTATGTAATCTTCTTTCTCTTGTTCATTCCCAGCTATGAGCTTACACACCAGACGCGGACGGTATTCTCTCTCGACGCGCTCCCTGCTCGAATTATCTCCTTATCTCAAGACCACATATCCGGAGGAACTCGTAGAATGCACCATCTGTCTTGAGGTTTGCCCATGTTTCCAATTATCGCGTTTCTCCTTTCCACGATAATCTTTCCTTCCAGATAATCACTCGTGGTGTCGCCTGCCCAAGGGACAACTGCAAGACACGGATGCACTATCATTGTTTTACGAATTTCAGACGCCGCCAAAAATCATGTCCCACCTGTAGGATCAATTGGCCAGAAGATCACACTGACAATACTTTTGTCCCTATCGGCGAAGGTGCAGCCAGGGAAGGTGATGATGTGAAGCGTTGGTCAAGGAACGAAGCAAGTGATGAGGATGAAGAAGAGGAAGAATACAATGAAGAAGAGCATGACAACACCCAGTCACAGTCGCAGTCGCAGTCGCAGTCGCAGTCGCAACCAAAAGCACGACGAGCACAGCGCACAAGAAAGACAAAGGTGGTTCGGGATGACATTATTGATATCGATGAGGAGGAGGAAGAGGCTGAGCCAATCAAAAAGGAGAAGCCATCTAAACCTGCGCGTCGAAGGACGCGGAAATAAACACGTTTCGTACATCATATCTCTAATCTATTAGCCACGCCCAGAGCTACTACTACTAATTAATCAGCACTTCTTGATTCTATTGCAACCCATTAGTAGAAGACGAGCTACGTCCTGTGCCTTCGGCACAGGTACGTAGCTCGTTGGGGGCTCGCCCCCAAACCCCGACTGCATCCCGGCCCCAACCTCGCAAGCTCGGTTAGGGCCTTGTCAGCCACCTCAATGCTTAATCCCAGCCCTAACCTCGCAAGCTCGGTTAGGGCCTTGTGTTCAAAGCTCAATGCTTAATCCCAGCCCCAACCTTGCAAGCTCGGTTAGGGCCTTGTGTTCAAAACTCAAGGCTTAATTCCA
>QGOB01001113.1:2180-20784 GCA_003313055.1 Termitomyces sp. MG145 | reverse complement strand
GGGCTGCCTCCCCTGGGAGCTTCCCCACCCTCTAGAGCACTTCTTTGGATCTAGTATTGATTATTAGCGGGGTTTTTAGTCCAATTCTCATGGATGTGATTAGTATTCCCAGGAGATGTCCGTCTCCTCCTGGGTCACATTCTAGACTAAGCCAATATTCACCAGTATCCATATCCCTTCTATTGTTGAAAGCTACACCAGCACTAATGATACTGTTAACCTGGTCCCCTGGCTGAGGCTTACTGGCTCCTCCAATGAAAGCATCCAGCACATCGGACCTATTATTGGCATGGTCTGGTAAGTGTAAGTGATTGCACACTTGGCCAGCTGTGAAGATTCGGAAAATGTTGGCCATTGTCCCCTTAGTTGTAAGCCGAGCGTCAAAACAGGTTCTTGGGTTACCTTCTCCTGCTAGTGGGTCGGGGTTTGTTGGTACTATCCAATCGTCAGGCTGGGTGGACCTTGGATCCCATTTATTTGGGAGAGTGTTCAGCATATTTGCAGCTCTAGCTACGCATGAGTGTGGGTGCATACACCCTTTTGTGTCCTCCAATTGCATACACTCCTGACATTCACATTCGTCTGATTTTATATGGTCATTAGATTGCAGCTTTTTGGCCAAGTCCTCTGCATCCCCCACACTGAGTACCCTGTGATTAGACCTCAGGCATTCTACTATCCTGCCGCAGTTCATTCTTCTAATACATGAGGATGCAGCAAAATGGTACCATATTGGAATGTTTCTTAAAATAGATCTGTCAAAGGCTAGGCCTTCCGGACGCACATTGAACTCCTTTGCCATCTTGAAAAGCTTTGTAATGTCCTGGCATATTTCACCACAAGAGGCTGTTTTTGTTTTCCAGGACTGTAGAAACAGATTAATTTTTACTCTATCATCGACATTCGAGTTAGTTTTAGGTGTGTTGAGGGCAATTAGTTCATCTGCAATGTATGCCCATGCCAGGCGGTTTGGGCCAAAATTAAGGTAAGACTTTAGCCACATCACATCAATTGCTTTATTTCTGGACTCAATATCTACCAGTGCTCTACCGCCACTCTCTAGGGGTTTGAACATGGTAGGCTCATTTATCAGCGGGCTTCCACCTGCCCACATGAATCTGATTGCCCTCCTTGACAGTGCTTTCTCGATGTGGGTGGGGATGCCCTGGACTTGAGCAAGGTATTGTGACATTCCAGCAATGACCATTTGAGCTATTAAGCGTCTACCTTCCATTGTTGGGTGGCTCATTTCCAAGTAGCTAGGCTCTTGTCAATCTTTTCAAGGATATTTGCCCAAGGTGGGCTCTGGTCCGCTCTATTCCCAAACCAGGCACCTAAGATGCGTATAGAAGATCCCTCTTCAACAATATGAATGCTTTCTGGGATTAGTGTGCCTCCTGGTCTCATTCTTCTATCTCTTAGCACTCCCAGACAGAAATCCTGAGTGCCAATGGGGATGATTTCGGTCTTGGTTGAATTGAAGTTGGCCCCCGCAGCAATGCACCAGTCATCAAGGATGAGGTTTAGGTCATTGAGATCATCGTCTTGGGATAGGAAAGTTGTAGTATCATCAGCAAAAAGGTTAGCAATAAGTTTTTCATCTTGTCCCGGGATTGAGTACCCTTTTAGGTTTGATTCCCTTAGAGATGCCGTCAGAGGTTCAATTGCAAGGTCAAAGAGTAGACAAGACAGTGGATCCCCTTGCCTTACCCCTCTAATGATTAACCAGGGTGAGCTCAGTACTCCATTAATCATTATGCAGGTTTCCGCTCTCCTATATAGGGCCTTGATCGTATTGATAAAAGTCTCAGGGATACCAAATGTTCTTAATGTATGCCACAAGTAATCATGGTCTATTTTATCGTATGCCTTCTCTTGGTCTAGCGCAACAATTAATCCATTTTGTTCTTTTGCTTCTGCATAGTGGATCATCATGCAGATCAATTTTGTTTGTTCAGTAATGCTGCGGCTAGGAATGAAGCCAGCTTGGCTGGGGTGTATTAGATCACTTATTACTAGTGCCAAACATGTGGACAGTGCTTTCATGAAAATCTTGTAGTCAGTATTAAGGCAAGTTATGGGTCTATAGTTTGCTATATCAGTCCGTTCATTTTTCTTGTACAAGGGACACATCCACCCATCTGCAAAGGAGGATGTGTCAGTTATGCCGTTAAGCTGGATGTCCTCACAGTTTGCTTTCAGAAGCTCCATAATGTTGCAGGTTGTCCTTGGAGCTCCACCATTTTTGTTCTGATTAGAATCATTGATGTATTGTCCATTGAAGGATTTCCAGAAGTCATAGGGTAATCCATCTAACCCCGGTGCAGAGCTGTTGTTTGAGTCCTTCAGAGCATTAAGCAGCTCTTTTGTCTGTATGATATTGACCAAGGCAGCTTTCTGGGAAGAAGTGGCACACATTTTTACATTATTCAGGACTTTTGTTACCTTTTCCTCTCTTTCAGCATCTGGTACATCATGATACTGGAACTGAAGTTTATTATGGTAATCCTTTGCAAGGTCTGCCATTCTGGCAGAGTTAGTCTCATATGCCGGTTCGGTTGGGTGAGGGTTAGATTTTTTAAAGGCAAAGATGGTATCTCTTGGTTTGGCTGACTTGTTCGATCTTGTCCAGAACTTGCACATGGTCTCTCCTTCTAAACGGTTCTTAATGGCAATGTGTTCTCTAGTCTGCATATGGTTTTTCTTTTCCAGCATATCCAGTGACTTTGTTATACGGTGTAGAGCATTCCTTGTCTCCTCCTCATCATGATCCCACATCAACAAGATACTTTCTTTCTCAGTTGTTAGGGACTTCTTTGTTGCGAGGTATTTGGGAGTGATGGTCTTATCTTGCTCAACTGCCATTTTCAGGACTCCATTCTTCCATTTCTGGTAGATTGTTTGTGGGTTGTGCTCATGCGTGTGTCTAGGGCCAAGGCTATCTATCTCTTCTAGAGCCATGGCACCTGTTTTAATAGTAAAATTTCTGAATTTTTCATCTTTCATGATGTGTCTTTTAAGTGTCCACCTCCCCTTTCCTACTAGTGGTGCATCAGCATGGGCAACTTTTACTGAGGTGATGTGGTGATTGGTTCCTCGAATGCCGGTGGGTGTAATGTCCCATTCTCTGGCTGAGACTGACAAGCCATCAGTCATATAAATTCTATCTATTCTAGACATAGATAATGTAGCATCTTGTATGAATGAAAATTCTCTTCTGGTGGGGAAAACATTTCTCCAGGCATCATTTAGGTATAGTGTCTGTTTGAGTGCAATCTAGGGCCTCAACTGCTCCCATAGGGTCAGGCTGCGGTGGCATTTTGTCAATTGTGTCTTCTACTACATTGAGATCACCAGCCATGATATCCACACGAATCCTTGGGTTGTCAATAAAATAGTGGTTCAGATCCTTCCAGAAATTCTTGTTCTCAACGCCTGTGTGGTCTGTGACATTTGGAGCATATACCATAAGTATATTAATTGTCTCCTCTTTGTGCCAGTTTGTGCTAACAAGGATTGCTCTTCTTGGAATTATTACTTTCATCATAGCTCCTTGAACATTAATGAGATTTCTGTTCAGGACAATAGCTACACCACCTTTGCCTGTTGGGTTATCAGGGTCCGCTGAGGACATGATTTTCAACCTTTTGCTAAATAGGTTCTCAATGTTGCATTGTCGATCGACGCTTAGGTGTGTTTCCTGAAGCAGTAATATGCCAATTTTCTTATCCTTCATTAGTTGATTTATGTGATTCCATTTTGTATCCGACCTGGATGAACCTGTTGATTGGTATCCTCGCATGTTGAGGGTAGCGACTTTCAGAGTAGCTTTGGTGTTCTTAGATGATCTTCTATTTGGCATAGCGGTGGGTCTTATTTGACTAGGACCTAAAGTGTGTACATTTTCTGTCTCATTTGTGTCATGACCGTCCTCAAGGGGTGGATTAGGGGGGCTAACTGTCTCATCTACATCTAGTTGGGTGTTTTGGTCTCTGTTTTCCTCGTCACAGTCCATGAGACTCAACATGTTGCTGAGGGTTGATGTCTGTGCAAGAAGGCCATGTGTTGTTACTTGGTCATTGACAGGTGAGCCGTCAGACTGAGTCATGGGCAAAATTAGGGAGCCACCTCCATAATCCCTATGACTGGTGGTATGGGCCAGAGCGGTGGTGGGCTCACTTGGTCCTCCAGTCATAGAGATGCGCGAACCAGAGCCGGGTGATGTCAAACTGTAAGTATTATTTGTTGATCTTGTTGTGGTTGCTAAGACTTACCGAGTAGCCAACCATGCTATCTCGGGGTGAGCACATTTCCCAAGTGCTCAGGGGGGACGTTGCTTTGAGGGCTCTAGCAGCTTGGTGGGATGAGCTTACTTGGACCTCTAAGCTTAAGCAGGGCTGCTGCACAACACCTTCCTCTATTTGTTATAGACTGCCGTTGTTGTCTTGCGACTTAGGTTAGTGACCTACATGTACCATGTATGGCCAATATATTTCAGTCGTTCACCTCAAATTTTAATCATCCATGACTGCCAAACCCACTAGCAGGACATGGTAGTGCACAGGAGTTCACTGGAACTAATGGGTTATCATTGCTACAAAAACCCATACTAAGCAGGTTCTGTACGTAGATAAGTGCTAGGTCTAGTTTCGCTGGCCTCTGAAGTCATGGTAGTTGGTATCCCTGACACTGTGGCTGGCTCCACTCTGACCTCTGGGCCTTCCTCTCAAACTGGCTGAGTCCTCACTGTGGTGGGTGGCTACATCACCGTACATGCTCCGCATGAACTGGTTAGATTGGGCAGGGGGAGGTTTATATCCCAGCCATCCTGGAAGGTTTGGGAAAGGGCAGTTTTGAGTATCGTGGTCGATTGATTTGCAGTTGACACACAGTAGTGTTTCGTTTCTGTGAAGGGGGCGGCCAAAGCCTGCAGTAGTCGACGGGAAAGTGCACATCCTCATGAGTTGGATAAGTTTGACATGGTCATCATTTGCAAGATATGAGTGATGTAAGAAGACGTTCCAGCCCCTAAAATCTCCACTGTTCGCGTTGCCTTCTCTTCACTCCTAGGAACTTGACAGAGATATTGTTTAAGATATCATATGCCACTCATTCTTTCCATTGTGGGGCACATTCTACGATGTGTTTTAGGATGTCCTCGGACTCCTTGATGCATGTTCTGACTAAGTCTTGCACCGCATTATGTTCTTCTGGGGAGTTGTTGAAAGTTAGGCCATAGATTGTCATGACAAACAAGGGGCACCAGGCCTCAAATGGGAGAAAGAAGACCGTGATATCTTTAGTGGAGACCACCTCTAGGTTGGCAAGATATTCTGCTTGGGTCTCAGTTAGGCCAGATATTAGCATATGATATAGCGATGGGAAGCGGTCAGATCTATTTGGTAACTCCTGCATGGGAAAAGCGACATCTAGCAATACTACACTCTCAATCTGGACTAGGCCTCTGATAAGGGCTCTGGTTTTATCCACCGTGGTGAGGCTATTGTGTTCGTATTTGCCTTTAAATATCCTTGCCCACAGTTTTCCTGTAGTCACTTTATTCCAAGTGGCGATCTGTGATGGGGTGACATTGTCCATGGGGCTGGACAGTAAGTGGATCTTGGGCCAGCCCCCATTGGGGGTGGCCGTCCTCTGGAGGCCGGTGGAGTTGGTAGTGATATCGGTGACCGTCTTGACATCCACATGGATACCATTTGCCATTGTCGGGCTGACTGCACTTGGAGTTTCTGCGTTGGGGCCTGTGAAAAAGCTATTCTCCACATTGCGGGGGGACATCTCGGTGGGGGGAGGGGTCGTCGGTTTTGGGGCGTCAACATTTGCAGTAAGCCCATTGGTTAGGTTATGGGTGTTGGTGTGGGACCGCTTTGGGAGTGGGTCAGAAAGGATTTTGTCCCAGTCTGCGTCAGCTATCATAGTTGTGCTCTGGTCTGCTGGGTCACTATCCACCTGCATTAAGGCTGTGGCTACGTTTGGTGCATGCGTCAAAGTGGGACTGGAGTGCTCGCGGTTGGGCCTTCTAGTGAAACCGCTACTGAAAGTGAAGCTGCATAGTGACTGTTGGGAGTTAAACTCCCCTGCGTTGGGGCCCAGCAGGCCTTGTAATCCAAGGGATTGTGGTGGGGGGGTTGGAGAGTCCTCGCATCCAGATACTCTCATGTCCGAGAGATGTTCTGGGGTGTTGAGTGGTGGGACCGCCATTGAGGTGTGCCTCTTCGGGGTTCTTCCTTTCATGGGACTAGGAGGTTGGGGGCGCTTCGAGACCTTGTGCACCCTGTGTTTGTTTTTGTGGAATACCAGCTTGAGTTTCCCTGTCTGGCCCTTCAATATTCCTGATTCAGTTCCTTTGTCCTGAGTCTTGAGCAGTGGGAAGTCATCCTCAGTTAGATCAGTTGTTTTTATGCCCTCGGGACTGGTAATGTGGGTGGTCAGGCGCCTTTATAACAGCAGAGTTGTGTACTGTCATACCGTGCTGGGGCAATTGTGGGCGGCTGTTGGGCCCGGATTAGCTCCCCTGGGCTGGTTCCTTGAAGGGTGTCATTCATACTCATAGGAATAGCAGGATTGACCTCTTGTGCAGGGGTTTTAGGGCTTTCAGTCTCTATGGCGTCCTGAGGGGCTGTGGAGTGGACAGGGGACTGGCTTTGGAACATTGGTAGAATCACTTTGGTTGAAAGGATGTAGGTTGGGAGAGAGAGCGCACACGGGGGTGGTTGGCATATTTAATGGCGGTAATATCAGTTCACTTGTTGGCCCTGAGTGATTTGGCACACCATACTTAATATGCAGCCTTAGTGCAAGAAAATTGATCTAATTCGGCCCAAAAGGGGAGCTCGTGCATGAAGGTTCGCTACAGAAGTCGTTGGATGCAGGCTAGGAAATGTAGCTGGGGAAATGGTAGATGTCTTGGGAGTCGACAATGTTTCCTCTCGACCCGGTTGATAACTATCTGCTATGTTATAGACATCTCCTGTAGAGGTTGATCAGAAAACTAGAGTCCGGATATGAATGTACGTGTGTGACATCAATGGTACAGGGGTGTTTTCTGACGTGGCACCGGTGCATACCACGGTGGGAGACTTGGTAGGGTTCTGCCCGTGCTGGCGCTCTGGGGGTCGTGCTAGAGCATGTCGGATTATCCGGGGGGGGGGGCATTGACTACATCTTTCGATGTTGAACACCTTTCGGTGTTGCTTCTG
Organism: Termitomyces sp. MG145; assembly: GCA_003313055.1. Lineage (NCBI taxonomy): Eukaryota > Fungi > Basidiomycota > Agaricomycetes > Agaricales > Lyophyllaceae > Termitomyces > Termitomyces sp. MG145. The sequence continues at coordinate 13,567 of QGOB01001113.1, read as the reverse complement.
CTAGGAAGCAGCAGGCCAGGGGTTAGCTGACTGCATAGTTTGTGTAAGTTTTGTTGGTACCACATGGTGGTTACCGGTCAAGGGGCCCCCCTCAATCCTCGATATCTACAACCACCGCTTTCTTTTTCAGGACTATAAATGATGGCAACTTCAGGTCTGTATCAAACTTTCTATGAAAGAAAAACACTCACCAATAGGAGTATTATATAAAGTTCTCCTATAATATCCTGCGAAGGACGAGCGAAGGACGAACGTAGCACGACGTACTACGAAGCTTGCCATTGCGGCCGACGTCTGACGAGGGATGATAGAATTTTGCTGTGCACGTGAAATGCTTCAGAAACAAATAATCACAAGCTCTCGGAGATCGTTTCCAGTTAAAAAGTATAAGATTGACTGCCATCCACAAGGTATGTCCGCCCTCCCATCTATCGAACAATGCGGGCTTGATGCCGAAGGGCGCAGCGTTTGGAAATTCTTATTGCAGGCAGAAGAGAAAGCCCTTTCGGACCCATCTCGCCACACCCCTGCCGCCAGATATAACGACCCCCTTGTGGCAGTTCGAACCGTTGGCTTTTTTCTGAAGGATTTTTGGGACCATGCCCATGATGGTTATCTAGGGTCCACGCCATATATCCATCTACTCGTCAAAATTAGATCATGCCTCCAACACACGCACAATGAGGATATATACGCCACCATCGTTAATTTGGGTCGTTTGCATCGAGATCACTTGATGCAACTATGTGGGTCCTATATTTTCCTTCTGCAATATTCACAATGAACTAAACGGACTCAGTTCGCTCTAATGCAGGACCTAGACCTACACCATCACGTCACCCCTCTCGCCCGTCTTTCGACATCCACAGGAGTCGGATCCTGGATACAATCGGCGAAGTTGCACAGACAAGACGTAATGTTAGACGACAGGTATTCTGTTTCTCAAGTGTCTATGTTTCATCTTAGCTTATCTCTCAGGCCTTGCTTCGTGATGGTTACAGATGTGCCATCACTGGCTTGTATGATGTGGACCCTTGCTCTAAAATGCCAGAGATCAATGAGGCGTGCTTGAAATCGGCTAATACTACGACGATCGGTGTGGAAGTGGCCCATATCTTTTCCGAGAGTGCACAAGATGGTGAAAAGGTTGGTACTTTATTACTACGGTATTACTTCTCTTACTGGTCGTTCGAAAGACCTATACAGCAACAGCCTTCACAATTCTTGATTTGTTTGGTCTCGGGGAAAGAGCAAGGAGTTTGTATGGTGATCGGACCAATGACCTACATAATGTCATAACTATGGCGAGCGGTCTGCACACTGACTTTGATCGTTTCCAAGTTTGGCTTGAACCAGTGTCAAACGAAGTACGTCCCTTTGTTGACTTGACTACTCTTCTTTCGATTTCTTTGTTTGTCCATCCCAGGATAATACCTACGACATCCGTTGGTGCGAAAGTCTTTCTCGGTATGTACTTATCGGGCTTCTGCCCAACCCACCACGTGTCACATTCAGAGTCGAGCCCGAGACTGCAGCTGCTGCAGCTGCCAAGAATAAGCAACTCAAGTTGCCTGATCCTTTCCTCATTGCCATCCGCGCTGCATGTGCTCGTGTCGCCAATCTTTCCGGCGCTGCTGAGCAGATTGATCGAATCTTGACGGAGAGGGAAGAAATGCCAGTACTGGCCAATGATGGGAGTATGGCGGAACTTCTTTGTTCATACTTGATGTCGGCGTCTCGAGCTATCAATGATTCTACTTAGCTTCTTTCTGCAAGATATAAGAACCTGAGCCTCGTACACAACTCATGTTACCTACGAGGCCTGCAGGGTTTGTGGGAAAACGCTATGCGGCTGATGACTCAGCTGCTGCCGATCTGCATAGCCACCGGATACAGCCACATTTCCAAGCTTCCCACGTCCTCACGTCCCTTTCTTCCACCCATGGTCGCCAGCCGACTCTGCCAGCGCGCTCTCTCCGTCTTCAAGCCATCCAACCGGCTGTGGGCGCCCGTATCTTCTTCGAGATGCGCACCGGGCCGGGTGACGCAGCGGCCATCCGGCTTCTCTCTCATAACACAAAACTTGGACGCCTTCTCCTCACGTCCTATCGCACGAGCTAAGCTACTCCTCGATGGCATCCTCGAGGAATCCAAATGTCCTGACGTCATCTTCCTCCAAGAAGTCACGTCCGACGTCCACACCGCTATCCTGGCCCATCCAAAAGTTCGCGGAGCCTTTCTGGTGACGGACGCGCAGGACCCAACGTCGTTCGAGGGCGTTCCCTTCGTGAACATGACGTTGTTGTCTAGCAAGCGCTTCGCCTTCGACCAGGTCGAGAGAGGGGACAAGTTCATGCTCGGTCCCGTTTCCCGCGTCCAACTCCCCAGCAAGTATGGGAGGTGTGCCCTCTCCGTAGACATCATCCCCCCAGCCGCGCCGTCCACCCCAGCCGCGGCCTATCGTCTCGTCAACGTCCATCTCGATTCTCTCGGGGACACCCTCCCGTACCGTACCGAGCAGTTGGAGATCCTTGCCAACCTCCTGCGCGAGCCTGGATGCGCTGGTGGACTGATCGCCGGAGACTTCAACGCCATCAGTTCCGACGACCATGCTCTCCTCGACAGGAACGGACTGGTGGATGCGTGGGTCGCGTTGCACGGAGAGGGAGGGCCTGATGGAGCTACGTGGGGAGTGGGGGTGGAACGAGATGATGGACTGAGAGCGGGAAGGCTGGACAAGGTTGCGATGTTGGGCATAGAGGCGAAGGACATGGAGACTACGCGCCCTCCTCTGATCGAGGTGACCAGGCCCGCCGAGGATTCCGACTATATCCCATGCAGTGACCATTACGGGCTGAGACTCGGCTTTACGGTCTGAGTACGATCGCGTGCGCTTGAGCTGGCACTCTCGACGAGCATTCAGGAGTAGGAAGCGATCCCTTTAGAATATGGGCTGCATGCTCTGACTATTACTCTGTCTATCCTAGTATGAAATTTGATTGCTTCCACTCTGCATCGTCTCTTGCGCTTCAGCTCCAAGTCGAAGGGGAGGTACGAAAGCTCTGACCCCGCATCGTCTTGAACGACGCGTCGGAACAAGGCTTTCATGACAAGGCTCATTGACAGAAGTCTTCTTCCCCAACGTGCCTGCAATTCCACGGCAGCTTCGAAAGCCCCAATCACACAAGTTCTGGCCTTCTCGTCGAAACTTTGACAACCTCATGCTGCTATCGCACCCGAGAACGAAGTTTCAACCCCCGATCTTCCTAACGAGAAGCAGCAACCTCCTCGAGAACGGAGGAATCATGGGTTGGAGGTCAGGCTTTATCTCGGAATCGACGCCGCCTCACCCTAGAACTCTAGAAAGCGGAACGCGCAACCTGCGCGCGTTCCCGAAGCAGCAGCCCCTGCGACAGCGAAGCCACAAACCGCATGGGGTTCTGGCTTCTCCCCAAAGTGGCTGACAATGCCCCCCCCCCCCTTTTTTTTCACCTCATGGACCGTCCGAGAAGGACCAGACACGGTCTTCGATACCTTCGATTGACCATTTCGCTCTACGTGGAGTCGCTCAGTCATCCGATTCTCTGTGTTCTCGGAAGAGTACCTTCCATTTGCATCTTCCCGCAGGAGACCCTCCGAATACGTATGCCGAGAGCGCATAAAAGCCAGCAAGCTTCGACAGACCGGCTCAACGCTCCCAAGCAAGACTCTTCTGCTAAACGTCAGTTGTATCGCTCCTTCATCCTCGAGTTTCGTCGTCTAATGCCCAGACTAACCTTATCCCCCATGTCTAGTCGCAATGCCCGCTTCCCGCGCCGCTCTCGTCCCGTTCTTCCAAGCCTTGAAGTCTGTTCTCGGCCCTCAGGCCACGACGACCAAGGTCTCCATCACCGGAGGCCTCAGGATGCAGATGGAACAAAATCCGCGAGACCATAGTAAGTCCCGGTCGTTGATTACGGCGTAGAGTCGTATCACTAACCGTTGAGCATGAGGACATTGACGTAATCGTCGAGGGAAAGATCGGAGAGCCTCTGATCAACCGTAAGAAAGTCCGGAACGACATCGTAGCCTTCGACAAGCGCTTCACAATCAACATGGAGGGTATCTGTGGGGTTACCTATCGCGATCCCGACACCAAAGAAATCACGCCCATCGACATCATCTCGCCTGATGTCGTACGTCTACGTTTTATGCTTCTCGCCGTGGCTCGTTCACACGCCCTGGATGTGTAGACCGGATATGCGCCCGTGGGCACCCTCCTCTCTTCGGTCACGGATATGCTTACGAACGAAAACCTCCCCTTGGCGACTCCTAGCGAGGTCGTCAAGATGAAGCTGTTGTCCGCCTCGGAGCGCTTTGACGAGAACAAAGCCATGCAAGACCTTGACGACGCTAGAGCTCTCATCACGAAGCTCGGTCTGACCATCGCCTACAAGGATGAGGCAGAGAAGGCCCTCATGGCGGCCTCCCTCAAGAAGTTCCTCCCCACTTACCTCGAGAAGGACAGTGGTTGGACCGCTGCGGAATGGATGGAGAAGCTCGGTTTTGCTTAAGGCGGGTGCTCTTCCGCAACGTCTTTCCCCATCGTGTCTGATCGCTTTTCGGTCTTTAGAGCCTCGTCGCTGATCGGGTTGAAACCCTTCTGCGCGCCTCAACAACCCCTCCCTATCCAGTCGCGAATCGCTTCTCAGTTTGACTCGTCTACTCGTGCCCATGTCTTCTATCGCATCCGTTATCCCCACTCGTCTTGTATAGTTGGCAGCGATGTATCTTGATCGTATACTTGGCGCATGCAATTGATTTCTCGTTATGTCTTAAAGGCGCTCTGTCTTATTTGAGGTGGTCTCTCGTTCATATCTGGAGAGCACAGTTGATGTCTAAGTGCATCCAGCATGGTCTATTATCGTATGTGCCTTCAGTCGTAAGGACCGAAGACAGAGTCGGCAAGCTAACAAGAAAATGGGCAAGTTGATCGAGTGTATCCATTGGCGCGCCATGGGCCCACATTTGATGAGAGCTCGAATTATTGGATCACAGTATCCCTAGTCATGAGGAAGTCAATGTGTCCAGATGGAAATAATAACCTCAAACCAGAGATCTTTCGATATTTGAATGAGATTGGAAGGTAACGTGGGGCGGGATGTCCTAAACATATGGGCCTCAATGCCCGGTAGATACAACGATGTTCCACCTCTCCGCGGTGTGTCGCCACTAGCTTCCGGTGGGCATAAAAACAACGGAAGACAGGGGGCGTCACGGGGGTCCAACAGCATAGCATTATCAATAGACGGAGTATTTACTTCAGGGAGAGTCCGATGATTACCCGACCATAAGCATCCAAGCCAATTCCAGCTGGATTCGTTTCTAAGGTGACCTCGGAAGCCGATGACAAACTTTCTGATATGAGGACGTATGTGTATGATTGCGTTTGTTGGGAGCGGCAAGGACAATCATATGATCAGAATATGTGTAAAGTGGAGTGGGAGCAGCGGCGGAAGAAGTTCTGCTAAATTCATTTTGCGTAACAGACAGATGCAGACAGGATAAGGTCTGACGGTAGCCATAAACACTGCTGAAGCGTTCCATGATGACTCAAGAAGAGGAAGGGAGATCAGAGCAATGGAAGAGTCGTTTGATCATGTAGCTTGCAAGAACGACGGGGAAGAGAGCCGACCCGTCAGTCAATCCGTCAACTTAGTTGCTACACTCACTTATCTTAATCGGTCACTGATGTTGTGAAAACGTACGATTCACAATATGAAATGTGGGTCCAGTCTGACCGGTTACACGTTCCTTTCATGGAATGACAGACGGCCGAAAGATGGTTGTGGACCTCCTTTCAAACAGGTTTGAAGAGATTGTAAAAGCAACCGATAAGTACATACATGTACATATGCCCTTAATTTAATTTTTGTCGCTTATGCTGGCCTTTTGAAATTTGAGGGGCAGCACTTATCACAATTTGACATGTCTTTGAAACCTGTCTAAAATTGGTAAGTCAAAGAGACAAAGAAACTACTCAGATTTACCGTCTCGTACCCGCAAATTACCTTGTGTACTCTGCGTCAGAAACACTTCATGGTCTTCGCACTGTGTAGACGAACACAAGTCTGCATAAGGGCACATGAGGCCCACTTATGGCCTGATGCAGATGATCAGAAATAGGTCCGATTTCGGAGATGGGCCAGGTACGCACTTCATGCCATCCGCCACAGTTCCAAGCCCAAACTTTGGAATTCTTACTTCCAAGAAAGGTTTCATCTCGTCTTGAAAGGAACTTGTCCCAAGAGGTAACACGCAATGTAACCCAAGACATTGTTGCAACAGACGACGCGACGTCATATATGACTCTCCCTAAGATATTGTTTTCACTGTTGTAAGGACACGATAACGCATACATAGAATTGTCATTCACAATGATATGTGGAGCTCGTGGAACAAAAAAAAATGATCGCATGTCGTTAGTCTGGGAGAAACACACCTACCACACAGGTAGTCGCAACTGGAATAGATCCTAATCAATCTTAATACATAGATCGAATAGCAAGCCGAATCTAGTGTCTCACTGATTTGCTTCAACTTGCGTGTTGGAATTTGAAACTCTAGAAGCCATTTTCGGAGACATAAGTACATAGCCAAGTTAGACTCGCATTCTGCCGGATAAAGGACCTAATCGGTGCTGCAGATCCACCTTCCAATACCCTGTCGTTTCGGACCAGAGACGTTCCGACCTCTGAAGAAACAACCGTGTGGGATGAATGGTCGCAAAGTTCGATAACCTGTCATTCTCGAAGTGGGGCATGACTTGACTGGATAGCATTTGGATATGAACCATTTCAGAACGAGATCAGCTCAGACACTATGAGTAGTATATCCTTCGAACAGCATTGATAATCAGCGCAAGTTCCAAGTTACTGGTAAATACAGATCAACAATTGAAGTATGAAGAGCTTGGTGATCCGAGTAAGCTGTGTGGTGTGAGATACAGACTACTTCTATATCATATTTTCTCGATGTCAAAATCAGGCCCAAGCCGTGATGTTGAAGAATTCCGTAAAGTATTACATGCCTCTCAGCATATCGTTGTATTAGCCGGTGCCGGGCTCTCTGCCGCCTCAGGTAAGTGTCTTGTCGTCACAATGTCAGGATTATTCACTACATTCTCTTAAATTCTGATGCAAACTTGACTCAATATCATCTCGTGTTCTAGGAATCCCTACCTTTAGAAATGGTGGTGGACTATGGCAATCACTTGATGCGACCGAACTCGCCACACCCGAGGCCTTTGCCGTAAATCCTTCCCTTGTCTGGCAGTTCTACCACTATCGCAGGATCAAGTATGTCAGTCATGTTTCACTGCTTTCGCATCTGACCATCATTAGGGCTCTCGCTGCACAACCGAATGATGCTCACAAGCTTCTTGCCAAATTGTCCATCCCTAACTACCTCAAGACCGTTGCTCCAGCCGCAAAGTCATATCACCTGGTCACCCAGAACGTAGACCGACTCTCAATCAACGCTCTGGAGGCTCTTTCTAAAGATTCGGGCAGCACGAAATCATCTGCCGACCGTCCGCGCAAAAACTCCATTTACCAGATGCACGGCAGGCTCTTTGAAGTCAGATGTACTTCCTGTGATTGGTCTGAGGAGGATTTTTCAAAGCCTCTGTGTCCGGCCCTGGGTGAAGCCGATACAAAGCTTCAGGACTATCATGATGCTGGTTCTAAGATCAATGATATTCCTGAGTCCGAGCTTCCGCACTGTCGCCGGTGTAATGCTCTTGCTCACCTGGGTGTGGTGTGGTTTGGCGAGAGGCCGCTCTACCTTGATGAAATAAATAGCTTGATATTCAAAGCAGATCTGTGTCTCATCATCGGGACATCTCTGACGGTGAATTAATTTATTTGAGAGTGCGAATTTTTGATGGCTAACGTTATACTTGGTTCCAAGGTATTTTCCGCTGCTTCGTATATGTATCATGTTCAGCGGCATAAAGGCAAAGTTGCTATCCTCAATTTGGATCTGACAGAGAAAGACCATGAGGCCGACTTCCTATTCAGTGGCCAGTGTGAAATAGAGTTACTTCGTTAGCGGTCGCACCGTTATACCTTACTGGTCTATCACCTTCCCTTACTGATGCTGACCTCACAGCTTCTTACCGGGTTTCTGGGACTTTGCTAGACTCCTCTCACACACACGTAACACTACTACTTGCTAGCTATCCCTATCTGGCTGGTCTTGTTGGTTGTTTCCCACATGGCAGCTAGGCGGCAAGTCAGCGCATCAACGTTCCAGGACAAGACGTGTGATATGCCAATGCTCCTCAAGAGTCTTGGTGTAGATGAGAATGTTGTCGAGATACACACAAACAACTTCTTCTGCAATGAGATCGCAGAAGATGTTGTTCATCATCGTCTGGAAGGTGGCAGGGCTATTGGTCAAGCCAAAGAACATTACCAGGGGTTTGAAGAGTCCATGATTGGTCTGGAACGCTGCCTTCCACTCGTCACCTTCTTTAATGCGCACATTGTTGTAGCCCCAGCAGACAGGCCATGGGTGACTTTAAGGGGCGGATCCAACCAGAGTCAAGGTTCTCCTGTAGAAAGGCATCTAAATCGTCCTGCTCTTGAGGGGCTAGCAGATAGACCTTGCAGCTAGAGGGTTCAGCCTCTGGGAGAAGCTCAATTGCATGGTCCCATTGCTTACGCCCTGGGAGCGAGTCAAAGGATGCCTTGGAAAACACGACCTCAAAGTTGCGCAGGTGAAGGGGGATAACACTACCTGATGACTTGGGCTGAGAATTGGCTGCAAATGCCTGGGCCAACCACTGAGAGGTGGTCTGGCTGGCCCGGATCTCTGCTTTGGTTGGAGGCGGTCTCAGTGTGGTAGCATATATCCTGTCACCTACTTCAATAGCCTCGTCTGGAGACTCGGGGTTGGGAGTGCTGACAAATTCACCCTCTCTTCCATCTTCCAACTGGGATCCACATCTTACACCTTGGACATCCTCATAGAGGGCCTCTCTATGAGGGAACACCAGAGGGGGAGGGTCCAGGAGGTCAATATCAGAGAAAGGAAGGTGCCCCGCACGACAAATGCAGGTAGCAGCACACTCCTGGACCTTTGTTCGGTGCTCATTTCATGCTTCTTCTGAACAGGTGGAGCAGCGCCGACATCGGCTCATCTTCACCTCTCCCTTGGACCAATCAATCTCGGGGTTGTGCTCATGAAGCCAAGTGAACCCCAGGATCATGTCCTGTTTTCCCAAACTTGTGACCGCAAAGACATCACGTTCAGCATGTGCACGATAGCATAGCACTAGGTCTACGACAAAGCGGATAGACCCAGCTTCATTACGAGTGCCATCTATGTTGTACATGGGAATGGGATGAGTGAGAGGTCGAGTGGTGAGACCATGTTGCTCCACATATGCCGCGTTGATGAACATTTCCATGGCACCACTGTCAAGTAAGGCAGAGACATGACATATCTGTTGGGTGTCTGTCCTTTCCACTTCTACATTGAGATGCAGGGAATTGGAAGATGGCGTGGCAGCCACAATGTATCGATGAGGAAGACGACGCTCCCAGGCTGGGATATGACGATGAGATGTGGGAGAATGAAGGGGGACTCCAGCTGAATCCTCAGCTGGAGGGGTATCTTGTACGGTGGAAGGGATGCTCTCAGTCTCAGGTTCAGTCCTAGAATTACTATCAGATGTATTGGCAAATTCTACAGACAGACAGGAGAACTGATTAGCATTGAGTGGCGGAGGCGTACAACTCATCCGTTGCTCAGTTAAAAATCCTCTTCCACTTCAAGAGAAGGGGTGTTGCCTACTGCCAGCTCCTCAGCAATAGTCTCTAGCATGGCAGTATCTGGTGAGGGTGCACTGATGGTGTCCTTAGTGGCAAGCAGCTGCATCAGGAGCTCCTCTTGCTCTACTGGCAACAGATAGTGAACCTCCAAACCCTGAGGGCAGTAGCGCGCAAAGTGGCCAGGCTTTCCACAGTGGCGACAGAGCAGAGGGGTGGAGGAATGCTGACAGGAGGCATCAACGTCCATTGGGATGCTTGCAGGTAAGGGACGAGGGGCAAGAGGAGCAGGTTGGACTGCTGGGAGTGGATGAGAAGTGGAATGGGTTGCGGATATTGTGGGGAGATGAGGGTGAAAGGACATTGCTGGGCGAGACTGAGAGTAGGGACAGCATAACTCGCGTTTCAGCTCCATGAGCTGCCACTGGTCTCAAGCTACCTTGAACCAGGATTCAATGTGCTCATCACTGGGTCAACCCTCAGCCAGATTATTGATTTGGTCAATGAAGGTGGGGTGAAGGCCATCCCGGAAGATAAGACAAAGTTGGAGACCATCTGGGTACCCAGCCTGCTCAACAAGCACCCTAAAGGAGTCAATATATTCATCCAGCATGCGCTTCCCTTGACCATACTGGTCTCAGTCTCGCAGAGGAAGTGCTGCAGTCTTTGCTGGGTCTAGAGGAAAGAACTCCGTGCAGAAATTGGCCTCAAAGGATGCCCAATCCGCAAAGCTGCTTATTCCACCAGGGCATTGGAAAACTTGTAGCACATAGGTTGATGCACAACCAGTCTTCATGTAGGAGAGCACCCAGGTGATCTTCAGTGTGTCGGAGGTGAAAGTGTTGCCAGCAAGCTGGATATAGGTGATGCAGGATCGCAGGAAATGTTTGCCTGTGGTGCGACTACCTGTCAGGTCCCGCTGACGACGGGGGCTCAGCTACACTGGCGAGTCCTTACTAGGTAAGCTCGGGAGGCTAAGTACAGGTCTGGGGCTTCGCTGAAGCTCTGGGTACAGCTACAAGTGGTCCGGGGGAAGTCTGGACGTTCTGGGGTACAAGTAGTGCTGCGCGCGAAGTAGAAAGTGCTCCGGGTAAGGGAGCGCGGGAGCAGGGGGTTGGGTAGGGGCGTAACGAAGGGGGGAGATGGATAGCGAAGGGGAGTGGTATGGATTGGGGATGGGAGTAGGTTCGGAATGGTGGGAGTAGGTACAGAATGGGCGGGGTGGGCTGGGGTGAAGAGAGAAAGAGATATGGACGATAGGTAAGGAAACGGAGAAAAGAAATGGAAAGGAGAAATGAGTCACGGAATGGAAACGAGGCATGGAGACGAGAGACGAGAGACGAGAGATGAGAGACGAGACGAGAGAGAGAGAGGCAAGAGAATAGATTGAGATTGAGATAGAGACAGAGACAGAGACAGAGACACAGAAATACGGAGAACTACAGTTAATATCGAGACTATTCGACTCGTATGCTACCCTATGGTTTATATACTACCCTCCCGCTAAGTCCCAGGTAGGATTCTAGCCAGGACCAAGACATCTGATTCCTCCGGCTAAGTCCCTGGACTGGC
>QGOB01001112.1:0-16940 GCA_003313055.1 Termitomyces sp. MG145 | reverse complement strand
GGACCTGTACTTAGCCTCCCGAGCTCGCCTAGTAAGGACTTGCCAGTGTAGCTGAGCCCCCCTCGTCAGCGGGACCTGACATTGCTGGTGCAATGGATATACTAAATGCATCATGGCAAGCCAATAAGTCCCAATAGGACTTTGGCTGTTGTTAGAATGCTGTGTGTAGGTAGTGTAACACTGGTGGTGTGCTTTGACAGGCATTACTAGAGGTGGAAATGGTGACAACTACACTAGCTAAATGGGAGGATGAAAATCCCTTGCTAGAAGTGAAGACACCTTGCTTGTTACTATCAAGGAAGAGGCTGATGAACCTTATTTGCCTGAAAATGCAGCTTTATTACAATGAGTAGCTATGCATATCTATTTAATAGACAATTGGAATAAAAATGTGAATTATTAATGCATTTGTAACCAAGACCTATATGCTTGTAGAGAGTTGTTAATTGATGACCAAGAAGTAGTATTGAAAGGATGCAATAGTGTCAGTGGATGACATGCAACAACAATTTGTTGCAAAAACTGAAGAACTCACTCATTGTTACATGTTATACCAGGACTGATTTTTGGCATTTATTATAGTAAAATTTGAAGAAAGAAGCATATTTATATTTTTGGTTTTTAAATCACCATTATCAGTAGGTATATCAAAGGCAAAAATAGTTTTAAAATTTACATTGACATTTCATCTTCTGAAGGGATGACATTTTATCTTTTGAAGGGAGAAAAAAAACAATTTCTAACATTTGAGCCCCTTCTGTAGCAATGAATGATGTTGCTTTATTATTATCTAAAACACTAATGTTTGCAGATTAAACATCATAGAACATGGATTAATCATTCTCATTTATTGCATTTATTTCAGCCTCATGCTTAACTAGCCACTGAACAATTTTCAATTGTCCATTCTGTGTAATCAGATGAAATGCAGTGTTCTTTGAATTGTCCTTTGAATATGTTAGCAAAGAAGCTGATAGACTAACCAGTATATAATTTGACCTCTTTTAGTGACATCTTCTTCTTGTGAGACTAGAAACTTAATAATCTCTAATCTTCCAGAAGATGTAGCTAATAGCAGTGGTGTTTCATTATTTTCATCTAAAGCATAAGTATTGTTAACATGCAAAAAAACAATATTACAAGAGGCATATTATTTACTTTTTGCATTTATTTTTGCTCCATTATCCACTAACAATTGAACAATGTCTAGATGCCCATTCTGTGCACTTAGATGAAGTGGTGTATTCTGATCCTTGTCTTTGTTATTATCAATATTAGCATACAGATTAGAGATTCAATATTTTACCTTTTGTATTAACATCTTGTCCCTTTGATATTAGAAGTCTGACAACTTCATATTTCCCAAAGTCTGCTGCTATCAAGAGTGGTGTTGCACTATACTTATCTAGAAACAGCAGTAGAATATCAAATATTACAATAAAAATATTTCTTACTTTTTGCATCTATTTTAGCTCCATTATCAATCAGCCACTGCAGAATTTCCAAATGTCCATTTTCTGCACTTAGATGAACTGCCATATTCTCATGATTGTCTTTGCATATATCAGTATAAGAAGCTAATATTTTAATAGTAGATAGTTTTACCTCTTTCATTGACATCTTGTTTATTTGACACTAAAAACTTGATAATCTCTAATCTTCCAAAGAATGCTGCTAAAAGCAGTGGTGTTGCACCATAATTATCTAAAAATAGCTATAACATTATCTCACATTGAAAAAGAAATATGTCTCACTTGTTATATCTATTTTAGCTCCATTATTAATCAGCCACTGAACAGTTTCCAAATGTCCATTTCCTGCACTTAGATGAAGTGTTGTATTCTCATAATTTTCTTTAAAAGTGTCAGTATTAGAGGCTGATATTTCAAAAATTTGACCTTTTTCATCAATATTCTGTCCTTGTGACACCAGGAACTGGATAATCTGTAATCTTCCATAATATGCTGCTAATAGCAGTGGTGTTTGTTGGTTTTTATCTATAGCATGAGTATTATTAGCATAGAAAAATCAAAGTTACAATGAGCAAACTTCTAACTTCTTGCATCTATTTCAGCTTCATTCTTTACCAACCACTGAACAATGTCTAGATGCCCATTCTGTGCACTTATATGAAGTGGTGTATTCTGATCTTTATCTTTGTTAACATCAATATTAGCATACAAATTAGGGATTTAATATTTTACCTTTTGTATTAACATCTTGTCCTCTTAATGCTAGAAGTTTGACAACTTCTAATTTTCCAATCTTTGCTGCTATAAAGAATGGTGTTGCACTATCTTTATCTTAAAAGAGCTGTGACAATATCAAATATTGGAAAAAAAAAAAATCTTACTTTTCACATCCATTTTAGCTCCATTATTAATCAGCCATTGAACAGTTTCCAAATGTCCATTCTCTGTACTCAAATGAAGTGCTGTGTTTTCATAATTATCTTTGGAAATATGAGCATTCACATTGGGACACAAATCAACCAGTCTCACCTCTTTCATGAATACCTTGTCTCCTGTACTCAGAAAATTCTATTTCTTCTGTTTCTTTAGCTGATAATAGAACCATTGCCTTGATATGAGCTTTATTTTGACTTAGTCCTGAAACTAATGCCAAATTTCCATTCATTGTACTTGTATGATGTCCCACAGTCTGATATTTGCCTATTATAAAGTTAACACCTAATTTTAAGTCTTATTCCAGTTCTTACTTTTTGTATTGACATTATTTTCTTTTGAAGCCAGAAATTTTAAAATTGCCAATGCACCTGACTTTGCAGCTGTTAATGATGGTGTTTCACTATTTCCATCTGGAAGTTAAAATGTTAGCATCTTGAACCTTGAATACACATTCCTTACTTTTTATATATATAGAAGCACCATTATCAAATAACCATTGTACACTTTTTAAATTTGCAATTCTAGCCTTCTCATGAAGAAGTGTATCTCCATTATTATCTTGAACATTATCAATATTATCATTCAGATATCCAATGTTCAAGCTCACTTTTGACATTGACATTCTGTCCTTTTGAGATGAGAAATTTGGCAACATCCCAATGTTCATTTTTTCCTGCCATAAAGAGTGGTGTTTCTCCATTTTCATCTACAATGTAAATATAAGCATATGATTATCTATTTGAAGAATTTTGCTCACTTTTTACATACATATTGGCCCTGTGATTGATCAGCCATTCAACAATTTTTAATTTTCCACTTTGAGCAGCCAGGTGCAATGGAGTGTTTCCATATTTAGCTTATAAACACTATTAACAACTCATAGACTTTATTATCATACAAATCTCACCTCTTTTGTTAATATCTTCCAATAGATATAAAGCTTCAACTACTTGCACATTTCCATATTTTGCTGCACAATGAATTGGCAATTCTTCCAAGACATCTTCAAATAGTTTTAATACTCAACAATTGGCATTTTACATCACTCACTTTTGCAGTGGATTACATTTCCCTTATCTTTTAGACATTGAATTACATCTACTTGGTTCATTGTTTGCTCATTCACAGCAAGATGAAGTGCAGTATTTCCAGCCATGTCTACAATGTACCATTGGAACCACAGCAAACCTTATATTATGAATATTGCTTACTTTGTATATTGTAATCAACACCTTTAGAGTCAAGGTATTTAACAATTTTAATCTGACCAAATTCTGCTGCTCTATGAAGCAGGGTGTCTTTGGATTCAGCTAACAACATTGTCAGTATCAATGGATATAATCAGAAATTGATGTTACATTCTACTTTCAAAAGCTCAGTCTGATGCTCTACCAAAACCTTGATAATATCCAGTAGTCCTTTTTCTGTTGCAATGAATAATGCCTTTTTCAAATCAGCAGCTAAGCATAAAAATTTATAAGTTGAAACCAAATAATGCAATGATTTGTTTCTTACTCTTAGCTTGAATACCAACACCTAATTCTGCCAAGATCTTGACTAGATCTCCAATCATGCTATTAGTTGCACATCTAAGTATTGGTGCAACTGTTGGATAAGTAAAGCAGCTATTAGTCACAGAAGTCTTGCTCAAGCCTTTCAAGTATTACATCTATCATTCACACCTATTTCTTGGTCAACTAACCATCTGACAATATTTATGTGTTCACGATATGCTGCAATAAGGAATGCCATCTGGCCTACATTTGAAGTCAGTATATCTTGAGTTAATAACTTCAAACATGACACTTACCTCCATTTTGACTTCTATGAGGCTCATAGAGGTACTTGACCACTGATGAGTGGCCATTGGCAGCAGCCATTATAAGTGCATGATCTTTTCAGGAATCAGTATTCTAATTCAAATAACACTTGCTTGCTTGCCTTTGACATCATCATCTGGTTCCTGCCTAATCAAGCTTCTTGCATCCTGTTCAAATCCAGATTTTGCCAAGTTCTGTAGAAGATTTTGTATCTTTCTTTGTTGTAACTCGCTTCGTTCAATCAGAATTTCAAAGAAATCACGAGCAGGCACAAGAAGCAAAAGCAATGCAAGTGTTTGACCAAATGTCCAGACAGGGCCAGTGCCTTCTAAAATGGCCTTGTTTTCCCCAAGTGCAAGTTCCGTATCAATCAAAAGGGTGATGACAACAAAAACCAGTATAAGAAAACCTGGCAATACAGGCAAAACTGATTTTACAAAATGCCAGAACTTTTTGTAGCCAGAAAAGGTTGCATTCCCAGCTGGAAATGATGCAACGTTGTACTTTGGATGGATGAAGGGAGTGAAGATAAGGATAAGAGCCAATGGTAAGACCATGTTCAGAGCTGGCATAATGAGAATACCGTAGATCAAGAGAGACCAGACTTGTAACCCTCTTGATGTCAATGGAACTCTTTGACCGACAATGATGACAGAGGTGTGCTGTATACACTCTTGAAAGCCTCTGGAGGTCGGAGGCTTGCTCCAAAACCATAATCCGACAGCCGCCATCAGAGTGAGATGGAACGAACCAATCCAGAAGACAGGACCTTTAAGAACATCCCACGCTTCTCGAAGAAATGCTTTGAATACACTCCCACTTCGACCCAAGTTCTCTTCCCTTCTATGTGGATCATTAAGTTGACGATAAGCATAGACCAGAAAATAGATGAAGACATTGGTGTTGTTCATCCAACTAAGGTTCAAAACGACTGCAGCGTCGAACTTGCTTAAACCGATAGTGCGAGCCTGGATGATGGTTGAAAAGAGAAGAGCAAAGGCAGTGATGAGGATGGTCGATGATTGACGTTCAATGGTGGCGAGCTCGCTCCGTGTAACCCTCCCATCCCAAAGAACACGGACAGCTGGAAAGAAACTAAGAATGTTTTGAGCATAGATGGCGGTTCGGACACCGATACCAGTGATGTCTGGGTTGGAAGCACAGAGGTTGGACATGAGGAGGAACGAGGAGCTAGAATGCACTGCCCGGCCACAGCAGTATCCAAATAACAGTCCACAACGGAATGCCGCTATGTGGGAAAGATTGAAACGAATGCCCTTCAATTGAACTTGTAACTAGATTATTTCTGAACATAGCCAACACTGGTTACTTAGTAGTGCTGAATGCATCATATGATTTATTTATTTCCAGAAAAGCGACGAGCAAAATTCACAATGGAGAATGAGTACACGACGAGAAGCAGAAAATGGTGTCCCTGAGCATCGGGATCTTCCAAAAGTCACATGGTTACGAAGAAGTTGCTGGGTGCATGTACTGTCGACTGATGGCAGACTAATCGGGTACATCTTCTCGCATTGAACGGCTGGAATTCACATTCGCAAGAAATTATTACCTTGCATCCACATGATCCATTCTAGCAGTTTTCATAATGATTCGAGTTTTCAGTCGTTTGTCTGATACCCGCTCCCTGCCGAGTCCTGCCGAAGCCCGACAATCGCCCACATCAGATTTTTCTTGAGAAAAAGGCATGGAAAAGAAACAAAATAAGGTAAACATCAGATTCTTTCTGAGAAAAAGACATGATAGTTTATTATGTATGGTAATCTGGGAACAATGCTTCCAGCAGCTCCTACAGTCAATACTTCAACTAGTCCTGGAGGAGTAAGTGCTGCCCCTCAACCTCAATCGTCGACGCTCCAAATCGGCCTCGTAATATTCCCCGTTGTTGTGGGTTTGTTTATTGATCCCTCATTCAAGACCTTTGTTGATTGATCAACCCTTTATTCAGATCATTTCCATTGAGGACATTTGCCCCCTGGAGGAAATATATGTCATTGGATAACGATGCATTGCCGGAGAAATAGGAGAGATTGAGCCGTGATCGAATTGATCTGACGAAATGACTGAACACCAGGGCAAACAATACTTCATTCCTGAAAGATTCCTTGACAGAGGGAAAACTAAAATCAAATTACAAAACGAGCACCTTTGGTTTAATTCCATTTGCAGAACGATCCCTGTGGATAAATATCGCTACTCTGTTCTAGACTTTGAATATTCATGCGTCCAAGGTCATCTATCCAACGACTGGTTCCAATACGGCGACGGATGACGCCGCCCTGTTTGTGGCCACAAAAGCATATTCTTTACCCAGTTCTCCAATTCGCCTCTCAAGTTTCCGGCCGTGTTCGAACCTCGCTCCCCGCAGCGAATCGAGGTTGCCAGAAAGGAGTGGGCACAGTGTGAAAAGGACTTTGAACATACTACTTCCGGATCTCGAAGGACAATTAGAATGGTGTGTGTATACTCAACGTATTCCCTGATTTGTATCGAGGCATTTCTACATCTCACTCTATGGCAAAAATGACAAGGTGGAAACGAAACATGGTTTATGGAGTCCCAGACATTATCACATGTAGGTCTTTCTCACACTCTGCCCATTGCCTCCTAGCCACTTCAGCTCGTTGCGAAGAGCGAGGCTCAAAGATGGCCGGAAACTTGAATGGTGAACTCTTGAGCTGCGTATTCATTCACCATCATTAATATATATATTGAATAAGAGATGTATTTCACCTACAGGTCCTCCATCAAACGCCACATCACTGTCGTCGTATTGGAATGATAATAAACCGGTCTCAGGATCAGCTTCCTCGGAAGCACGGATGTTGAATGTCCATAGCAATGTGGCGATATTTATCCACAGTGATCGTTCTGCAAATGGAATACCCGGGCATACTGTAAGATTGATAAGAAAGAAGTATTGCGCAGAATTGATATGCAGATGCTAACCACGTCGGCCAAAGCCAAAGGCGCTTGTCTCGTAATTTGGCTTCAGCTTACCTTCAAAGTCGAGAAATCGCTCTGGCATAAATCTGTCAGGATCCTCAAATTTTGACTGATCATGCTCAATCGCACTGAACAATTAGATATCACTCCAATGGATAACTAGTTTGCTCACAATGTAACTGCAAAAATGATGCTGTCCTTGGGGATGAAGTACTCTTTACCATCATGCTCAATCGTATCCTCGGCAGTTGATAGATGGGGTGCACCATATGGACCTACGCCTCTAGGTTTGTTCCGACATGCCTTTAAAATACATCTAACATACCTGCGGGGCGCCAACGAAGAGTTTCTGTAGAACATTGATGTGACCTTGCTCACAACAGCAAAATTATGACTCACCTCGAACAATGGCCTCTATATAGGGAAGAAAAGGTCTATCCCTGAAAGACGGCAAACGATCAGACCCTACAACATTATCAATCTCTTTTTTCGCCGTAACAATCCAGTCAGGAAATTGAATGCAAGCGAGGACGAAGGTATGGAGGGATGTGATGACCTTGTATAATGTGAGAACCAAAGAAGCGAAGCATCATCTATGAAGTTTTTACCGTTTCAACGGCACCCTACAGTCCTCTGTCAGTTGAATAGAGCGTTATGACAAGTACTTCTCACCAAGGCAAATTGTCTTATCAAGCGACGTTGATCTCCTTCAGGTTTGTCTTTGCTCACAAATGTAGATGCCCACCTACAGGTCAAAACGTTGCGAGATCGGATCAGAGCAATAGGAAAGGAGACGTACGTGTTCATGCCAGACAGTTCGCATTTCATAGCATGATTTATCAACTTCTCATAGATTGCATCATCTCGCTTCCGAAATGATCGTGCTTGGCTCCGCCACGGCATCGGACCAGGTATCAAGTCCAGAAAGGGGAAATAATTGGTGATACTAGCTTTAGGAGCTATCATGCTGAGTGTCTCAGCGAGAATCTGCTTCGAAGTGATTATCACAATACTACCAGATTTGATTGTTTTCACACTCACGGATATAAACTCCTCAAGTTCCGGCTCGTGCCCTGTTGGACAATGGAGACCAAATGCTGCTGTAAGTAGGGTACTAGTTGCGACTCTGAAAATTTTCAAACAATTAGCCTGGACAACCCGCTGCAAGTACAGACCATGGGTTTACCGTTCAATGTGGTGAAACCAATTTTGCCCGCCATCGTCGAGTAGATGTTGAACATTAAGAATAGCCTCGAATTCTTGAAGCGGCTCTGTCTTGCCAGCTCGTACAGTGGCCATGATGTTCATTGTAAGCTTGCGACCTATCGAATGTGCCTCGGAAGGAAACTCGGCGAGAGTCCAGATATCATTCGTAGGATCGATGTACTGGCGCTGAGATGAAATGATCATTGGTTGTTCAGAAGGAATGAGGTAATTGATGGATTACGATGTAATATGGCCTTGGTCGCGATGAATTCCTGGCCGAGTGCTTTTCCAGCAGTACCTTGGCCACTTTCATATCTCCGATCAGAATGACAGTCTATCAAGGAATTTGGGTCGAGAGCGGTTCATGAGCAGAGAGCGATATTCCTACCGAACCGGCCAGATTCAACGATACCAGAGTCCCATATTGTTCGAAGAGGCTTTTGAAGTAGGTTGCGAGATGCTGTTGGGGCATTGCAGGTTCCCCATCAAGGTTCTGCGATTTGGCATGAGGTTGGTGGACATGAGACCATACCTTCTTGGGCATTTGTAGGAGATTTCCAAATAGTGGAATCCCGGTTGGGCCTGGTGGTAAGATGCGGCCACTCATGGAGTTGGCGCGCCGAGCATACAAGCTCCAGAGTGCAGCAACAAGAATACTAGTAGCTGTGATAGTCAATTGGTCAGAATTCAACAGCATGATTAAGGGAGTGGGGTGTAGCTTGCAGATAGGCCATGCATGTCCTCCTTTAAAGAGGATACTGCGCAAGCTCCGAACATAGGAGGTGCACGCCGTCCTACGGCCATAAGTTTACAGTTAAAAACTGTCAGCCGTGCATAATGCATTTTTGTCTGTAAACGGTTGTAATACTTGATTCATTTCTACTTACCCGTAGCCAGGAAAAGGATAAATTTCAAATCGAGTGGTCTGAAATAGAGTCTACCTTCTTTTATGACATTTTCTAACTGTTTTTGAAGTTGTGCGTTCTTGTCATTTAGATTGCGCACGACAGCCTGCTGGAATGAGCTACAAGGAAAAAGGTTCCGAACAACATCTAGCAATATGAACAATACTTGATTTACCCGTAGGCAGTGTGATGCATGAGCTATGTCCCTGGTACTTGTATCCGTGGCCACTGTAATGCATTAGCCACTGTAATGCATTAGCCACTGTAATGCATTAGCCACTGTAATGCATTAGCCACTGTAATGCATCAGCAGTTTACTCAATTACCCGATACTCGTATTCGTGACCACTGTAATGCAATTTACTCAAGTAAAATGCATTGGCAGTTTACTTGGATTTACAATGCACATTACATTACCTGGTACTTGAATCCGTGGGCACTGTAAACGCATTCACCGTTCTAATGCATTGGCCATTCCTGGTTACTCGTTTACATCGCTCCTACATGCGTCGTTCCCACCTGGACCTGGATCCGGACCCGGACCTACACGGACACAACGAAAAACAGTCTCAGTGTCATGTCCAACAACGAGCTAGTATCTAGCATAGTCGTCGGCAAGCACGGCATGTCCGAGATCCATCCAACTGGGTGGTACGTATCACACAGGGCAGAAAGTTCAGTTGGTTGGTCGGACAAGTAATCACAAGTGATGACCATAGCGATGCAGAAACAGTTGGAGACACAGAAACATACACAGACACAGGCAAGTCGGATACAAACAGGATGAATATAAGCAAGGTACAAAGTGTATTGGACGTGGCGGGCTGTGTAAACGAACAAATATAAATGGTTGTATTGTATCATGATGGGTGCCTTCTTTGTGCCTGATCATCATACTTACATTCACAAGGGACACTATCACGCATAGTACTTTCTCTGCAACCCTCAGCACCAACCCCTAGCATATGTCAAGTCAGTCAACAAGCTCGGGCCCATCTTTCTCATTGCATTGTCCTTGTCCTCTTCCCCCTCCATCGTACCCAGCACATCACCGGTGACAAATACGCTGTAGCTACGGATGGATAGCATTCAGAATCTCATGCATTCACTCAGAATCTCATGCATTCACTCAGAATTTCATACATTCACTCAGAATCTCATGCAATTCACTATTTGCAGGTCAGCCTCGACGTTAAAGTGTTAGCCGCAAACGAATCCTTCAAAAACAGATAGTTTGTGGGTAAGCCTTCGACATGTCTTTTATAGCGCGATACTTGTCCTCAATCCTTTCGCTCTTTGCGCTGGAGGACTCTGTCGCCCAAGTCCCGCCGCCGCCTCGGACGCCTCAGTCGTCGTCGAGTGCTCCTTCTCTCGCTCGTGGCCTAGTTCTTTCGACAAGCCCTTACCTCAAGAGTGCTGCTGCCGATCCAAAGGTCTCGTTCACCCCAGCTGCTGCAGACTCTGCAAACAGCTCTTTCTTTGACCTCTCTCTCACCGGAGACACGTCAGCGTCATCCTCATGTTCAGACGATACTCTCACAACTCCATTGCGTTCCCTCATCAACCCCAACGATCTATTTTCTCCTCGGCGCCTCATACAACTGAACTCTTCTTCCTTTCCCAATACTCCGTCTCCACCGCACCTTGTCGGCCTCGGGATCTCTGGCGTCCCGCGCCGAGACGGGAAACCCGGTGACTTTGACGGTCTCGGACTCGTGGGCATCCGGCGCTCGTTCAATCCTAGAAATCCCTTCCTGGTGTCTGGTGACGACGATGAAGACGACGACGATGGGTACGCCTCGCCTACGCCAGCCCGCGTTCATAGAGACGAGCAGGATAATGGCGCCGAGCTCTCGGACACGTTCATGCGCGAGCTCGTGTTCTCTTGGGCGTCTGACCCTCAGCACGCGCGGGCACTGAGCACGATCCCTGAGTGCGACGACGAAGACGAGCTCGAGTTCCAGCAGTCCGCCTTGAAGCACACGAAGAAGAACAAGAACAAGAACAAGAACAAGAAGAAGGAAGTTGATGTCCACCGCGTTTCCACTCCCGAACCTACATCGTCATCATCCAGATCATCCCCTCCTTCTCCGTTACCAACTCATTCCCCTTTAGCATCACAAATCGCCTCAGGACCTCGTGTACATGTTCCGCCGGCGCTCAAGAAGTCCGAACTCTGCAATTCACGCGCGTGCCATGCGCGTTCGAGGTCCTGTTCGCACCCGACATTGGCGTATACGCGCGGAAGAAGCGTTGCGCGGGCAAAGAACCCATCGGGGTTGTCCAGTGCGCGAGATGACGGCGCAGGTGCTGGGTCGAGCAAAATGAAACATGCGATAAAGGGCGTTTGGAGGACGTGAATTGGGATGATGGATGTATTCACGAGGTCTTTTTTTTTTTTTTTTTTTTTTTTAAGGACTCGGGGAAATTATTGAAGTGTTGTCGTACCGTACCACGTATTCAAAAACACAGAGTGACGATGTGATGATTATTTTGAACAAGCTCTCAGCGAGTGAAACGACAGTTCCTAGCAATGCACTACAGGCTGGCTACATAAACCAACTTTAGTATTATGTCAGCGAACTGGGAGCATCTCTTTAACGAAAACTTCTTCGACGAGTTGCAAGAGCGACTTCCTTCCCAGGGTTACGACCATCCCCCCTCCCGATAGCCAACATGTAAGAAGCACATGGAGCATACCACCCAATCATGGATATTTAGATACAAAGGCTAGGTTGCGTCGTATGATTTTTTCAAGGGCGGCGTTTGTCACAAAATGGAAAGGGCAAAAGTCGATCATCATTATAACTATTGATAACTCAGGACGACATCCCTCGAAACTTGGCGTTGATCAAATCCGTCTCGTCAATTTGTGTGTTACAACGGGGATAACTCCTACTTGATTCGGGATGTCTTTGGAGACCGTAATGATCGGCCCGGAAGATCTCCCCTCAGCCTCGGACAATGTTTCCAGCGCTTTAAATCCTTCATGCCCCATACTTTCTCGACTGCCTCTTCTCTCGCAATAGTATGTATCTGTCTATATACAATTCACCAACCTTTAATCGGGTATTCCGTGCCCTTGCAGAGTCAGGCTTCCGGATATTCTTCTGCTAAATGTCGCACTGCCAACTCGCGGATTCTAATTGCTCCCACAACCCGATTTTTATCCCAAAATCATCCTATGCCCTGATCATTATTGTCTCTTTACATTGATCTCCTGTCCCATGGCCGCCTCGTGAACAGAATCGCTTAGATTGTAACGTATAAAGACTGCTCTATAAGGCCTTGGCATCTTATCGTGGGGCCCAAAAAATGCATGCTGCCATATCTTCTGCTATTTTCTCTGTACTCGCCGCCTCAGCTTCGGCACATACCATCTTCCAGGTTGGCCTTCGATCTTCTCTCTATCTTCCATCGTCTCCAACCGCTTGACATACAGGAATTTTATGTCAACGGAGCTGATCAAGGCCATTTGACGGGTATTCGTGTACCAGACTACGACGGAGTACGTATCGCCTTGATCAAAGGTGTATGGAACCCAGGCTGATGGTTTTCAGCCTATCACCGATGTCACTTCGAATGGTTCGTGGTTTTCCTTCGATAGTCACCTTACTTACACATTTGCACGCTTAGATATCATATGCAATGGTGGCATCAACCCTTACCACCAACCCATCTCCCAGGCGATCATCACGGTTCCGGCTGGGGCTACTGTTACGACGGAGTGGCACCACAGTCTCGCTGGAGCGGACCCCAGCGATCCCGCAGATCCTATTGATTCGTCTCACAAGGGTCCAGTCATCTCGTACCTGTAAGTCCATCCGACTCTTGTCTTGCTTGGCTCGCGATCGTACTTATAGGCGATCGAAGTGCGGCGATTCCTAATGCGACGCAAACAACCGTCACCGGCCTCAAATGGTTCAAAATATATGAAGACGGACTGAATGTTGCTGACGGAACGTGGGGTGTTGATCGTTTGATTGCTAATAAGGGGAAAGTCAGCTTTACCATCCCTTCGTGCATTCCGCCGGGACAATACCTGCTTCGCCACGAGATCATAGGTAAGGCTGTGGTCGCCTGCCGAGGGAAATGTCAGAAACTCAAGTTTAGGAACACAGCTTTACACGGCGCATCGACATATCCGGGTGCTCAGTTCTATGTATGGCGTTTCTCATGCATATGGACTCTGTGCTAATTTAGACCTTCCGATTATAGATGGAATGTGCTCAGCTGCAGATCACTGGCGGTGGAAGCACCACACCATCTACAGTTAGCTTCCCCGGTGCATATGCTGGTCAGTAGTAATCCTTTTACCGCTTGAATGATCTAACTTTGCATCCCCAGGCTCGGACCCCGGCATCACCGTCAACATCTACTACCCGCCCCTCACCAGCTACACCATTCCAGGTACGCAGGCTCAGGTATCTATCTGCCCTTCATTCCCCACCTCTGACCATCTACAGGACCCCCCGTTTTCACATGCGGTGGCAACACCAGCCCTTCCACCTCCTCCCATTCGACATCAGCAGTTACAACAACTTCGACCAGGACCACTTCCACCACCACCACCACCACCACCACCACCGCATCTTCAACCCCGACTTCGACGCCAACGGGGACTGTAGCTCAGTATGGCCAGTGCGGCGGTACAGGATGGACTGGGTCGACGGCTTGCGTGGCGCCGTATACGTGCACTGTTATTAATGATTACGTATGTTTTTTCCCCGGCTTTTTGCGTTGAGATCGTGATTGATGGCTGATGGATCCTGTGGAATTGGGTACCTCCAGTATAGCCAATGCCTGTGAAGAAGAAGAAGAAGAAATCTGTTTATTCCGCCGGCAAGCCACATTACAGGGTTAAGAGGCGGGACTGCTTGTACTCTACGCTTGCTATTTTACAATGTTGTCCGTTATCTTGGTGTGCAAGATTCTTAGTGTCTCGTAATGTACATTTCCTCGCAGAGTTGTCCGTGGCGTGTTGTCATTGATGTGGTCACATCGCGAAGGACCTGAGTCTGTGGTTCCTCGTCCCGCCTGTGTTAGGTGTCCGTCCCCTGCTTTATCATCCTCCGTCTTCTGCCTCTCCCCCTTATCCTTCTACATTTCCCTCCTCTCCCTCTCCCTCTCCCTCTCCCTCCCTCTTCCTCTTCTACCAGGTCTTCCGCGTCCTCCCTCTCCATTTTACATTCGCCTCCACCACCTCTCCTCTTCTTCGTCATTTTTCATCCGTCGTTTTTCCATCGCTTGTTCCTCTTGTCTGCGCTTCGTGCCCGCCCTGTCTTTTCAATGAATCTTGCCATTGCCTCCATCCCGTCCTCCGTGCCCAGTAGCTTCCCTAGTTCCAACTGTTCATCTGCCTCCCGTAAAATGTGTCTGTATTCTTTGTATTGTGGGCAATGCTTTAATTACATGCTCGCGTGTTTGGTACCGTTCCCCGCATAATACATCCTGTCTTTTTCGTAAGGCACAAACCTGGCATAGTGCTCACCTAAGAAAGCATGTTTTGTTCGACATTGCGTGAGTTCTGCCGAACACCCCCTCTCTCTGGGGGTGTGTACGATGTGATCTCTGTGATTTCGTCATTTTAGAAGACTTGGATGTTAGGGCTTTTTGATCACGGATCAAGGAGGGGAAAACATGGGAATTGTTCTCAGTACAGCCACAGAAGACTGTAGTGGTAGATGATATATTTATCCATGTATTATCCGACCTTGAAATAAACCATCCGCCGCTTCGCGGCTTGGGCATCATCATCATCATCATCATGAGAAGACTGATGATGGAGTGCTTTCTGATCACGATCCATGATTTCTCGCACAATGGACCCGAATGGGGGTGCCTGTGTCGCATCTTTGATTCCTATCTGAACATTACACACTTACGTCTGGACAGACCCTGTAATACCTTCGTCATGACATTCACTGTGATTTCAGGTGTGTCACCCTCCATCTCAAACACCGTGATCTCCAACTTCACGCTCCTCAAAATCTGACGATCAAGCATATCCATCAGTCGATGATCGAACTCGATCCAGCGGTCCCACGCCATTGACGGCGACAAGGTTGAGCAACTCGATCGCCGCATGTGAATCATGAAGTCAAGCACGCCGTGGGCTTTGAGTGGAG
Source organism: Termitomyces sp. MG145 (assembly GCA_003313055.1). Taxonomy (NCBI): domain Eukaryota; kingdom Fungi; phylum Basidiomycota; class Agaricomycetes; order Agaricales; family Lyophyllaceae; genus Termitomyces; species Termitomyces sp. MG145. The sequence goes on along the minus strand of QGOB01001112.1, from coordinate 1,506 downwards.
TAGTGTCGAGAATTCGAAGAACGGGGTGAATGAGAGTGTCGGAATTGAACGAAAGCGTTAGGCCCCTGAGGTTGACTAGGTCACGAAGAGAGAGGGCGGGACGATCGAGGTTCCCTATACCTGATATATATGAGCATTCGTCCCCGTGCTTATAGAAGGGAAGACACCATACATGGGAGGGAATGTGCTGGGAACGCCAGCCACACATGAGTGAGAGTCGCAGCTGATCGGAAGAGAATCCCTTGGATTGCACTAATATTATCTGGTCGATCTCTGAATGATGCTGCCTGTAGAACACGAAGGCCTGCTGAAGCATCGTTGTGTGAGAAAGAGAAGGGGTGATTCGGACAGAGTTCGTTGGAAAGAAGGCAGCTTTCTCGCATAGGCCAATCAAACTCTCGCTCAATTCCAGGGGCGCCAAGCTGCATCATTGTCACAGAACTTTGCTGTACCAATGATCGCAGAGCATCTGGAAACTCGCCATCCATGTCCCACCAGCCCCTGTAACGGGATCGGCCGACGTCCACGACGTATAGTTCCTGGACGTTGGGAAATGCCCTGAGGAGTGTGCTGCTGGATGGCCAGCGGGATATGCTCGAGGCACCGTTAAAATCCTCAAGAATACGCACGGTCAGGCCGTGTATTGACTTGGAAATATGCGAATTTGACGTGAGCAGTTCGGTCAGTTCGAGTATGTCGTCTGCACGGTGAGGTGAGATGTTTCCGACAGTAATGGTGATATTGTGGAAGATGCGCTTCTGTGCCATGCGACGCAACCTTGAAGACGTGAGGCTACAAGCAGATAGTGTGTTATAATCAAGAAGTTGGTCTATAATGACATGAAATATGTCCACGGGGAGGTTGGGGATACAAGACATGGTGAGTTGGAACGAGAAGCAATGCGGGCAGAAGGCCGGCCTTCTGGCACAAAAAGCTTATAACTTACCCCTCACCAGTTTATCAACATCAAGGAACTTTAAGGACTCTTCTGCATACAAACATGAAACATGATCAAGCCACATGCACGGTTGACTAAGCAACACAGTTTCCACAAACACAGTCGATGAACCGGAAGATTTTTGTGGCAGCAAGATATGTTTGAAATGCGACACAGGGTAAGGATACATGTTTGAAATCGTGATCTCGCTGAAATGAGAGCCGCGAACTTTAATCCACTCCGTATTGATCCGGCTGAATCAATAGCCCATCAGGTCAATTGAGTTTTGTATTGCTAGGGGAGGCTAAGCCATTGCCAAGTGTCGGAGGGATTTTGGAAATGACTGGTGGGTATAAAGTGTGCGACTCCTTCTGCTCGGACAGAGCTCAGAGTAAACCAAAGTCGACAATGTTGTCAAGGATTGACCCCTGTAAGGTATGTAGAGATGAGCATAGGAAAGGCACTTGGGCAGCAGGGGGCGCAAGGGCAGAAGTAGCAGGTGTCAGAGAATGAGCGTTTTCTTAGACACGATAACCGCGTCCGTATCACGTGTATTCGTCGGAGCACCT
>QGOB01000112.1:67586-85906 GCA_003313055.1 Termitomyces sp. MG145 | reverse complement strand
ATGTAGCTTTACATTTCTGACTTGTTTGATGACTTTGGAGACAAGAAGTAGTAAAACTGTCTTTGTCATGTTTGATCTATTCAAGACACCTAGGACAGAGGACTGTTTATTTCCATTAGAGTCTTATCAGAAGGTAAAGATTGAGACAATAAAAGATCATGTAAGCAGGAACAGATAGCAGTCTATACAGAATCAGTGGACACAGAATCAGTGGACAATAATGATTGCATAGTTCAGTAGTCGTTCAGTAGGGTTAGAGCAGTCAGATACCCAGATACCCAGTAGTTTTGTCCTCTCAGAGTGTAGAATGTATGTTCAGAGTGGATGCAGGCAGTAGAAAGTGTATAATGAATGCAGGATTAGCACATTGCATCTGCATGGCCTTGCACATTAGCTCAAATGCCATTGTGTTGTTGTTGTCTTGTCAAACTTGCCAGAATGTCAAAATATGTCACAACATTTTCCTTATATTGAGGGGGGGAGGGCTTCAAGAACTGTCTAACCAAGGGGGCACATCATAGCAACCAATTTACCCGATCCGACATGTCCACATTTGCCCGATCTGACACCCCTTGGCTGAGTATGCTTCGTGTGCCGCGATCCTCTTTTGAATATATGCATCAGCGGAAGCTCGGCTTACAGCAGTCGAGAATGACCCCTCCAATTTAAGATCTACAAAGGAATCTATCGCATTTTTCAGCTCAGTCTTTGACTCTCTAAACAAGACAGTCAATCGTAAATGAGAAAATGATGAATATGTCTAGGAATGAAGGAAGGAATACCAGAGGAGAATCTAAGAAGCAAGAAGTCCTACACGACCTGAATTGTACTTACACAGAATTAGGGACCGACAGATTCAGGATGTTTTGCGAATGAATTGACTGTCCACTGTTGTCGACTCGGAGAGATCGGGGAGCCTAGAAGTCAAGCATCCAAATATTCATCGTATTATGCGTGGGACACTGGCAGCTAGTAGTGTCGTCATAGGGAACTCTGGATGACGACTTCGAAATCCACCCTGAAGCCGCTGAACGCGTTGGGTCGCCGTCGCCTCAGGGACGGCGGCGATCAACACAAACGCCAAGGTTCCAAAAAATTAGTTTTATTTTTCTTCAATGTCTACTAGTACTCCACAACAAAGGCTGGACGACTGGATACAGAAATATATGATGCATCAGTCAGCGTACAAAAACAACCCATTACACAGCCACTACTTTTCCCTGATCTTCACGAATTTGAATTACAATTTTGCCGTTATCATCAAAATTCCAGTGACACCCTCCGCGAAGTTCCGATTTGACAAAAATGTAGAAGTAAAACGATATTTCAAGATCAGACGGGAGTTGTATTTCTTCCCACACTAATGTCTTCTGTCCAGTTTAAGAACCTCTCGACGAGCTTTTCAGTTACACGCGATTCTGAGTGTCCTAGTGTCTTTGAAAATGTCAAATTGGATATCACCGACGGAAAATTAGGTCACGTCGCGTCATTGTCTGCCGTGAAGATTAAACGAAGTACTTGTCGTGGTTCCTTCCTCGATACTTTGGAAGGTCACAGCGGGATTATTCATCACATGTCTGTTGAACTTTTTGATAACTATGGACGCGTGCATCCATGGCTACTTGAATCCGGTAATCGCAGTGGCACCGGGGTTTGGGGGAAGGAACTGAACGACGGCCGACTTGTATTTATAATGAAGATAATCGTCGTGGAGAAGGTAGATATCGCATCGAATGAGTCTCCTGGATACTGATTGGGGATCGTTCGAATAGTACCCCCGTGGACAGGGGATTGGCTCGTTTGCATTGAAGAAGTTCGTTACAACTGAGCATGTCAATCAGCATCAAGATACGGTATTGTGTTGGCCTACTTCAGAACTAGAGATGGTCACTAGTGAGATCGACACTAGTGAGATCGACAAAGAAAGACAAGTTGCATTCTTCAAAAGTTTCGTTGATGTATACCCAAAAGATACTCAATGTTTCTTGTTCAGAATGGATTTCGCCGTGTCGGACGAACCGATATCTTTGGCTACTCTCCCATGAAAGCGCAACCCTCGCATTCCATCTCTTTAGCTGATGATTCCAAGGAAAAAGGAGAAGAATTTCAATCTCTTGACAGAGATCTCTCAATTGATGTAATCAGAAAGAAATATTCGATCCATACTGCCATCTTCAATGTAAAGAAGGAGGAGATGGATGTGGCTGGTACCATCAGGAAACATCATGATAATGACCCAATGTCTATTCATCAACCCAATTCTCTGGGATATACGCCTATCCATGCTGCTCTTATGACAATTAACCTACAGGCAGTGCAGGTGCTTCCGGAACTCCCAGGTGTCACAGAAGATCTGCAGAATTCAAGCAATGTCGAATGTAGAACACCGCTCGAGGCCCTTGAGAGTGTGATGCTGTCTTCACTCCAGGCTGCTAGTGGGTTTGGAGGGAACTGGGAGGGATATAATGACGACGAGTTGACTTGCGAGTTCCTTGTAAAGCGTGCAATGGGCAAGTCTACAATGGCCGACACCTTGGCTGAGTATATTGTCAAGCGAAAATGGGGTTGTACGTGTGGCGCATGTGCTGGAGGGTGGCTAAGCAAACGCATGCGCTCGAATTTCTCTAGTATGACCCTCACCATTCAAAGTCGGGTAATTCTATACTCACATGTTTTAGCGGTGATATGTGAAACACTCGATGCCAGTGAATCGATTGAAAGGGAATATTTTCGGCCACGAGCGCAGCATTCTAATCCAGATGCCCTCATGCTGATTCGCGACTTTCCAACCAGAGCTTCGCTGGTCAGTAGTTCTCACGTTTTATGATGGGTGCTGGGCTGTCTACGACGCCGTACGCAATTTCCTGGACGAAACTGATGAACCACTGAGTGTGGCTGCTATTCTTGGCACGCACCCTCGAACGATAAGTCTGCCAAACCTTTCTTCACCAAAGGTGGACGGATTGAGTATGTTCTCGATTCAATTACTCGGTGGACCATGTTTCGAACACTGAAAAGTGATCTCATGGAGTTTGAGGATGAGTGGGAAGAAGGAATAGAGGAAGCTCGTTGCGACAATGACTTGGATTTCTCTCTTGTGAGGAAGTGCCTTGGTTTTGAAGCGATATATCGTCGTCGACGAAGATGACGAGAATGATTTTGATAGCTACTTGTAAAATTTCTGATTTCTTGATACTTACGCATGTCTATCTTTTGTTCACTAAATAAATTGTTGCGAAGTACCTTAGCCGACTCCTGTTAGTCCACAAGACGATACCTTCTATTTGATGTTTGTAGCTCCGTAACCGTTAAGGCAATTGTAACACACCTAGTATCATGATATATTAGCATAACGGTGCTTCCCAATGGCTTGACAAATAATCATCGTTCTGAGTTCGTAATGACGAAGATCATTTTGTTTTCTCGCTGATCTCGATATCATTTCGAGCTACCTACTTCTACAACTTCAAGTTTCAATTAATCAATCGTCAGCTTTGTTCATCAGAGGCGCCAACATAGATATAATAATTATTCAACCTTTCCTACTCGTTGGCAGGACGCATTTGTTTCCAGGCTCTGATGATTGGAGAAGATAGAACAGGTCGATTATTGTATTGTTAGTGCGTACACAAGATAGTCAATTATGTTCTGAAGCGCACGCGCCACAGTCAGCTGAAATTTTCGTACTTCTAGTCAATTTGACCAACATCTAACAGGCATCTAAATTAACAGGGGGACGGACATCGAGAAAATGACCAGATTCAAATTTATGCCTTTTGCTCATCAAGAGTCTTCATGATCCAAGGCTCCTTGGTGGCGAACTGTTCTGTGGGAACACCAAGCTCAAAGAGGGTAGCGACAACCTTAGAGAAGCTGGAAGTAGAAGTGGCTCGTTAGAGAGAGTACATAGAAAGAAAAAGAGTGGTCTCACTCCCTGAACCAGAGGTCAACGTCATCAGCGTAGGCCTTAGCAAACTTCTTAAAGCTCCTATCCTGAACGAGAACGTAATCGGTTCTGGTTTGGAAGTTAGCACGATGGTGTACAACGAGGAAAAGAGACGCACGGCAGCATCATCAGAGACTTAGTGGCCTTATCTTCGAGCTGCTTAGGACCACTCCACTTCTTCCAAGTCCAGCTATAGGCAAATTAATGAATAATCAAGCCCTACAAAAATAACAACTCAACACACGTTTCGTTAAAGAGGAGCTTGTAGTAGTCGTTAGTCAAGGTAATCGGGGAGAAAGTCCAAGGTCCGGTGAATCCAGAGCGGTCAGTGTGGCAGCGTCCCAAAGCGTGAGCACCGGAAAGAGCAACGATTTCCTGATCATTGAATCCCATACGTCCGAAAATCTGAACACCATGGCGTGAATAGAAACTATATCTTCAAGGACAGATGTAGTTAACTTACAGCCCTGAGATGTGCTGCGCCCTGTGTAGCATCAGGGAGACGACCATCAGGTGTAGCGTCGGCGGCAAAACCATCAACACGGCCGGGGCGCCAGGGAATCTTGGGTCCAGCCATCTCCTGAATAGCCGCAACACCACCGAGGGTCCACAAGTCACCGTAACTGATCCATTCGTGCTCTTTTTTGATCTTCTCCATGAGGTCACGAGCGATATTCAAGCCATTGTTGGCACCGTGGAGAGCCTCGGATTCGAAGCGCATCGTGGCATAGTTGCTGAAAAAATCGGCATGAGCGGATGTTGAAATGGAAAATATTTGTGTTGGGTTATATACCTTCCACCAGTCTTAGTGTCCTTATCGTAAGTTCCAGAAGCATGCCATGCCAAACGGAGGATCAGAGGGCCGTAAGAGCCATCTATCATTATGTCAGTCACTTATCTGTCACTCGGGGTAACACGGGTATACCATCGTAATCGCCTGCCTCGTCCAAAAGCTGAGCGATTCTGTTGTAGACCTAAAATTGCAATGAAACGACATATATGAAATTTTCCAACGCGTAAACAGACCTTCTGATAATCGTCTCTTGTAGGAACAAAGTTGGCCTTGGCCTGGGCACCGGCATCGGCAGCACCTGCCTCGTTGGTAGCATTGAGGTAGTAGAAGCCACCGCCTGCAACAGCAAGAGCTGCAATGCCCAAATAGAGACCCGTGTTAGACTTCTTGGGTGTGGGGGCAGCAGTGGAATTGTGGCGGAAGGAGGCCCTGAAGCCAGCATTGACGCGTGGAGTGGCACGGAAGCCAGCGACAGCGGCGCGGCGTACAGGATTGCGGAGAAGAGCGAAGGACATGGAGGGCTGCAGGGATGCAGGGAGAGAGCAACAAGTTGATTTGACCCTAAATTTCAATATAAACTTCCGGTCGCTCCGCGAATTTGTCAACCAATCACGAGCTGTGCTTTACAAGTGTCGCATGTTTACATCCGGGCGTCGCCTGTTGGGCCCAGGCTTTTTTGTGACCTTTTTGTGGCGCAATGGTAGTATATACCCTGGAAATCACTTTTAAGACAGCTCTATTCAATTGGAGTTCAAAAGCTCCCATGCTATGTCACTTCCAAGGCTTCTATCAATATTCTTTCCCCGTGACCTGATTTTCACATGATTTGATTTGTAAGCAAGATTGTGGATGGAACAGCTGCAGTCTTTATGCAGGAACCAAGTTCCAAGGCACTGATAGAACACCTCATCAACTCATCCCTCTGTATAGTCATCTGGCACTGCATCAACTGACATAGGGCTGTTCGTTGCTGTGAAGAGCACTTTAACAATCACTGGCGCTGATCAACCTGTTCTTTTGACGTTTCTACTTTGGTGCCATTGATGTACCCGCGTTAGGTTGTCGGTTAGACTTTACTTGCAGCCATAGATTCAAGATTCTGCAATAAACCTTGGTCAAGGTGCTGCGATTTCCTACGCATCACGTGTGGCCCCCCTTGCCGGTTTCTATTTTAAATGGCCGATGGAGGATATCTGTCAAGCACGTTCAGCGCTTAATTCCGTCTTCCTGCCTACACAGCCTTGACATCTTTGTTTTGACTTGGTGTGACACACTTATCGTCACCGCTTCATATAACATCTTTCAAAGTACCCAACTCGATTGACTAAATCTATAACTACATCCACAATCACAATGTTTGCTCAACCATGGGGTTACCCACAGTACTACCCCCAGCCCAATCCCAACGCCTACCCGCCTTATAGTTCAGGATTTTTTCCCTACGGATATCGTCCCGAGATCCGTGCGTTCTGGTCATATCCTCAAACCGTCATTGCTGACCGCTTCCCTCGTCTCACAGGCGGTTCCAACAAATACCCTCAACTCATCTCCCTCCTCGCTTCCGACACGACGCGTCTGCAATGGGACGTGCAGCGTCCGCCTTCGACCATCCACTCAACGACATTTTTCCAGTACCGACACATCCCTGCGACGCAGACTTCATCTAAGAAGTTGAGGATTATATCCAAAGCATTCCCCTGGTCTATCGACATCGATTCGCACATTCCAATCACTTGCGAATCGGTGTGGGAGGGGCTGTATCAGGCATTACAGCAACCCATAGAGGACTCGGAATGGGGAATGCTTTGTATCATGAAGAAGGCGCCCCTGGAGGCTGTGAAAACAGCTGCGAAGAAGAGGAGGGACGCGAATGCGAATGATGATCAGCATCTGAGGAGGATCGATTATTTGGGTAAGACGACGATGTTCGCTGGGTTGGATAAGGATGAGGAGTTTGCAACTTCGAGGTTGTTACCTGGGACGGAGGGCCCTGATACGTGGGTCGTTTCGTTCAAGAAATAGACGGGGAGATATCTCCATTTTGCTTGGTTTCTTCTATATCTTATCTCACTCGACGGACTTTTGTTCATATGATATAACCTTCTCTGTATTTCGTTAGTACTTGCTATGCACACACTTACTCTATTATGATAAGAAAGGGAACTTATTTTTATACATTTTTCTTTGGATCTTCGATCAGTGGAAATGATCGCTCGCGTTTCACTCACGTGGCAAGGATGATCTCAAGAAAAAGTATCCTGGTGCAATTTCCTTTGCTTGCAATTCTGAGCGAACAGACCTCCAATGGTCTCCTTTCAGTGAGTGTTACTACTCAATTATGATCGATGCCTGACGATCGTGCTTTATTATAGGTGTCATGGTCAGCTCGTATTCCTTCCAAGTACCCATCCCTAATTTATGTCCTCAGTTTGCAGCGACGTTGTAAAAAAACCTAAACTCGACCAACACAGATCACGCTGTCACGGTGGATTTGACTGTATAGACTGTTCCACAACATTTAATACACCCGCCGAGTACAAAAGCCATACTCAATGCATCAGCGAGGCTGAAAAGTACCAAAAAAGCCTATATAAAGGTCCTAAAACCGTACGTCTGCTCTTTCGCTGGCCACATCTAGAAATAAAATTTTGTAGGACACGTCTGGTGCACCTAAGAACAACTATCCCCCACAGCCCGCGGTGCCTGGACCATCATCGCAATGGGGTTCAGGTGGACGTGGTGGATATGGAGGAAGAGGTGGCAGAGGTGGAGGTAGAGGTGGCAGAGGAGGCAGCTGGGGTCAGCTAAGGTCTCAGGCCACGGGACCGAATGCTACACCGCTTGGGACGCCGGCGCATTCTGTTGCTGCGCAGCCATCACTCCCTGTGAAGGAACCTGAAGCAAAACCGGTGGAAGGTAAACCTGTGGGTGAGGGTGAAAAGAAGAGGAACAGAAAGAGGAAGGCAGAGGACAACCCGGTCAATTGTTTTGATTTTCTCAAAGAGGATGATTGATTTTGTGCTGACATGGTTGTATTCAGACTGAATCTGACTCTACTCATAAAAAAGCCAAGGTTATCGAGGAACCTGCGACTGAGGCTGTAGCCACCTCGCCCGAAAAAACAAAGAAAAAAGAGAAGAGGAATAGGAAGGACAAGAAAAAGGTGAGTGAGGGTGAGGACGTTGAGATGAGTGCACCTGTAGAGGAAAAGGGAGGGGAGAGCACCGAGGTTGCTGGTACCTCAGTCGAGAAGAAGACGAAAAGAAAGAGGAAGAAGGAGAAGAAGGAGAGTGCTCAAGATGTCGAGATGAGTGCACCGGTTGAAGACGAGGGGAAGACGAAAGAGAGTGACGGCGTTGAAATGAGCACACCGGTCGAGGTGAAGAAGAAGAGCAAGAAAGAGAAAAATGAAAGGGGCGATGAGGATCTCGCGTCGGCTGAGGAGGAGTCAAAGAAGGGCAAGAAGGAGAAGAAAACACAAGGCGACGATATGAATGCTGCGGTTGCAGTGGAAGAGGATTCGAGCAGCAAAAAGTCGAGGAAGAGACGCGAAAAGGGGAATAAGGGAACTGAGGAGGTGAAGGAGACTAGCAAGGACGCGTCACTAGAGCAGGAGAAAAAAAAGGATAAGAAGGATAGGAAGGAGAAAGGGGAGAAAAAGGAGCGAAAACGGGCAGCATCCATTTCTGTGCAATAGTTCTCCCTTTTCTGTCCACCATACCCATGGTGGCGCCGTTACCCTCTTGCTATCTAGTATTTCCTATTTGTCATGAGTCGTTGATTGCATTTCAATTCCATTGTCTTGTTGCCATCACTCGTCTGAGCGCTTCGCCTACCGACGTATTGTTCTGCTGAGGCCGGTGAGCGGTTGATCACAGAACCACATATATATAGAAGAGGCACGTGGAGAGCGGCGAAATCGATTTGGCCCACCCCACCATCTCTTTAGCCTCCTAAACTATGCAAGCACTCCAGGTACTTATATCTACTGGTCTTCTCGGCGTCTAAGTGCTTAAAATATGCCAGTCACAATTTTGGGCCGTCCGGGACTATCTCAGCCCCGTACGTTCGTTCTTCACCAACCACCACAACGATCAGCTCACCAATCACGTTCCCAGGTTCTCAAAGAGAGCAAATTCAAGGAACACGGACGAATCACACCTGGTACACCCCGATCCTCGTCTGAGACGCGTACAGTTCTCATACATCTTATTTATAGAGGAGTTCGTCGCAGCAGGCGACTTCCTAGTATATAAATTCCCAGTATGGTCATGGCAAGTTCTTATCCCCTTAGAGACGCCATTCTACCTCATTTGTTCTATTGTCTAGGGAGAAAGGTGAAGCTTCGAAGGCACGAGACTTCCTCCCAGCCGATAAACAGTACCTTGTTACTCGTGGGGTGCCCTGCCTCCGTCGAGCGACGTCTCTAGCATACACTGATGCAGATGAAGACGCAGAACGACTCCTCTCGTTCGGTGACTCGTCTACTGGTGGAGAGGCAGACGAATGGGTCGAGACACACGCTGGGCGCACGACGCATAGCGATTCTGCAGCCAACCCAGGCGTAATCGACGATATTCCCGATCTGGATGGGGACGAGCATAGTCTTACTACGGGGGTTCGCAATGTTTCCCTCGAAGGCCCGAGGGAAGAGACACCTAACCTCGATGATATTCCCGATATGGAGGAGGACAATCTTGAAGAGAAGGATGAGGCAACGGCAAGTAAGCCGCCGGCCGTCCTTGATGCCAGGTACTTACTGTTTTTCCTGGTGTTCGTATCTGCTCATGTCCATCTTAGTAACGTCGATGTGACAAAAGGAAATCTCCTGCAAGTGCGCACTTATGATGTGATGATAACATACGACAAGTACTATCAAACGCCTCGTGTCTGGCTAATTGGCTATGACGAGGTAAGCTCCTATTCCATCTCTATATTGAGCCGCTCATCACCAACCTCTTACAGAACAGAACCCCACTCACCCCGACTCAAATATTCCAAGACATCTCAGCAGACCACGCCCACAAGACCGTAACAATCGAGCCTTTTATTCACTCTGCTTCTCTCCAAGCTGCCTCCGTTCATCCATGCAAACACGCGAGCGTGATGAAGAAAGTCATTGAGCGCATGAACAATAGCGTCGTGGCAGAGCAGTTGTCGCGAAAGAAGGGTGGATCTCCCAATAAGGACTCATCGTTGTCCAAGAAAAAGTGGCCCTTTACGAGGAAGACAAGCGTGTCGGGGAAGGATGATAAGGCTGCAACGGGGGAGGACGATGAGGTAGAAGGCATGCGCGTTGATTTTTATCTCGTGGTCTTCCTCAAGTTCATTGCGTCGATTGTGCCGACGATTGAAGTCGACTCGACAACTGCATTCTGATCGTGCGGTGGAGAGGATACTTGGTGATACCCTTCTGTGCAGGACGGGACAAGAATATGACGATGTAAAACGTGAATGTATACAATCAAGTTGGTGGAGTTTGCATGTTCGATAGAATCTGGTTACAATGTACAACTTGTCTTTTTAATTTTCAAAGCATCCATGAAAAAAATATTCAGCCTAGAAATGCTAATGATTCGACCCAGGTTCGAACTGAGGACCTTCTGTGTGTTAGACAGATGCGATAACCAACTACGCCATCGAACCGCACATACTATCGAATCTGTGCGGTAAATATCTGTGGTGAGACGAGCGTTACTCGACCGATACTAACTGTACATCATATCGCCTTAATTAAACCAGCTGCCGCCTCTGTACCTGCAATCCTCTCCAACCGGAACCAATCGTACTTGGAATACAGCACCCGACAAGTCACGTCGGAACTCTCAACGCCCTCGTCCAGGAACGGGTACGACAACAGTTCCGTGAAAAATTGTGGATGATCCGGCGGGCCGTAAAAGAGCAGGTTGCGGATACCACGAATCTTATACCTGTATCAAGTCACGTTATATTTGTTATTTTCTCCCGGGGCTATGGGAAACTGAAATACTTGCCGTTTGTAAAAATGAAACCGCTCGCTGATGAGGAGGAAGGATTTCTTGCCTTGGAAAAATGCCTGACGTGCGCGTGAAATATCTTGGTTTGTAGAGTACCTGGAAACAGTGTTAACCATTGAAGTGCCGAAAAAGATGAACAATGTACTCTGATAAGATAGCGAAGGAAACACCAGAGTGTTTTCTGAAATAATTCTGCACACTAATAAAGTCGAAGGACGAAGGGATGAAGACGACGGTGTTTGCACTTTGCACAGCAGATTTCAGAACAGTTGGAAGAAGCTATATCGCGTTGTCAGTGGTTGCGAATTAAATTGGCAGTAATAACGGACCTGCGTGGTGAAATGATGGAATCGCTTGTCCACTTCATCCTTGGGGCTGACACAATCAAAATGAATGAAGTTCTAGAGATATATATTGTTATCAAGTCTCTGGGGTCCAAATGAGCAAATAACAGACCTGCTGAATCCCCTCAGGTACACTGACAGGTGGCCAGTGTTTTTGTGTTCGGATCTTGCCTGCAACATTGATCAGACCATTGTTGTACAAGGCTCGAGCCTCGGGTGTCTCGTAGGCAGCCAGGAAGATGGATTGGCGCAAATATGCAGCACTAGAGAATAGATCAACATGATGTGAAATGACAGTTCACCCTAAAGATTCTTACTGCCCCTCGAGGTACCAAGGCTTCAAGCGTGAAAAGTCGGTATCGCGAGATTCTTTTGGCAGTTTGTTAAGGTATGATAGAACAAACTGACGACATTGGTCAAGGATCAATCTTCAAACAGGATGATCATCTCACTTTGACGTGGTCCCAATTTTGCATACTGAGAGCATCCAGTTGATCTACCATCAACACTTCGATAGAGGAGAGATAATCGGCATTTCTTGGATGGAATCAGGTTGTCTGCATAGTGCGGCTCTGGTCCACTCACTTCTCTTTCTCTATCGATCTCCTGAGGCCCAGGGGAGAGGCTAAAATCACGTCGCAACCGTAGAAATCCGCAAACATCTTAACACTCTTCTTCGTCAATTTAATACCGACTCGGAAGTTGTCGTCAACGTTGCCCTTAAACATCTCTACATGATCGCGAGGGTACGTCCCAGGCTCTGCCTCTGCGAGTTTATCAACTGCACCTGGTGGTAAACCGTATTCTGAGGTAAAACGGGCCTGATTTTCAATTTGAAACGTTGAAGGAGTGTGTGACGTGATGGCATAAAACCAATCAAGAGCGGAGGAACGGAAGGGAAGAAGGAACAGAACTGAAGGTCGTGTGAAACCTTGGTCTTGGACGTCTTGTGGAGGCTCTGCATTAGAATCGGCTTTCACGGCGTGAGCTAACCTCTCATTATTCTTGAGTACTCTCCGACGTTTTCTGATTGGAACAGTTCAGCTTATGGTTTCAAAGTGCAGCAATGAAGGGGCCTACTTGGTGATATGATTTACGGCATGAAGGGCAATTGCTTCTCTCATGCCTTTCCGAGAATCCAGTGGTGTACTCGTGAGATATAAATCACGTCTGGTTGCAAGAGTAGACAGAAGGTCGTTTTGTAGATTCGTTTGCTCTATTATCCATTAGGTTACAATCCGGGATCTCGAATCTCGTGCGACAAACCTCGAGGTTGTTTTGACTGCCGAGCTTGAAATGGAGTCCGCAATCTCTCAAGGATCTGTGGAAGTGTGAGAATTGCTCGATGTCAAAGTCAGAATTTCATACGTCTATCGACGACTGATTTTTCTCGGAAGGTACAGAACCTGCGGGTATCGAGAGCATAGTAGTTCCCAGGAACCCGTTTCGTGTTTTTGAAGTGGTCCAAGATTTTGCATCAACTGCGACTCGTGAAGATTCAGACAAATCAGGTGGGTTGTTGCCAAAATGTAGCTCGTATGCGTCTAGAAAGGTGAAAGTCAGGTAAAAAGCTTGTATAGCAAGGGCATACCTAAAATATCCAGAGCACCATTCACCTCTTCTTGCATAGACGCCTCTTCCTGAACATTCTCCTCATGTGTATTATCATTTGTCTCGGGTGTAGACTGGGAGACCGATTCTGGAATCCTTGCAGATTTCCGCTTGTTCAGTTTCTCGGAAGGAACGAATACTTCTTCTTGAACTTTTCTCTTTCCAGCTCGGGTCGCAGATACGTTCAGAAGGGTAAGAAGGGATGTAGTGATAGATGTGTGGTCGTGTTCTTCTATCGCCATTTTCAAGATCGATACCACCCCTTAGAATCGACCGTGAAACTTTTCGAGCACCTCAAATTCAGAAGGCATTAGACAACAGGGCCAAGCAAACACGTGGGACGCGTCGTGAATTGGCAGTCACGAGTCACGCGACATCGGTTCTTCGTTCTCGTCCCTTGTAAGATTGTAGCTTGATAGGCCAGATGCGAGTTTTATGCGTTGCTGAAAAGCCTTCGATTTCGAAGTCTATCAGCCAAATTCTCTCAGGTGGACAGTTCAACACGGTGTGTCATCCTTCTTCGCGTTGATGTCTGTTGTTGATTCGATTTTTGTCCTAGATTGCCACGAGATCACCGTACATCAAGAATTATGAGTTTAACTATCCACAGACTAACTCTTTCTTTACTGTAACATGTGTCTCTGGTCATTTAACGGGGAATGACTTTTCGGATGCGTATAGGAAGTGGAATTCCTGTGATCCTTTTGAGCTATTCGATGCACCAGTCGAAACATTCATTCCGAGTGACAAGAAAGCTATTGAAGTCAACCTTATGGCTCAAGCTAGACGCGCGGACATGCTCATGATCTGGACAGACTGTGATCGGGAGGGAGAGCATATCGGAATGGAAGTTGTAAATGTATGCAGAAGAGTTAAGCGGAATATTATTGTGAAGAGGGCACGGTTTAGCGCCATTATTGCTCAGTATGTCACACAAATTTTGAAAAAATATGACTTATGCATCCGTTACAGACAGATTCATCGAGCCGCACAACATCCTATCGAACTTGATCGCGCACAAGCCGACTCAGTAGAAGCCAGGATGATGCTTGACCTCAAAGTCGGCTCTGCCTTTACACGCATGCAGACTTTGACTCTTCAGAATAATTTTGCGCAATTGTCAGAGGGGAAGAATGTGATATCTTATGGTTTGTTCTTGGCCCCGGTATTCCGATCTTCTCGTTAAAATTAACGGCAGGTCCTTGTCAATTTCCTACGTTGGGTTTCGTCGTTCAGAAGTACAGTCTTGTCAAGTCCTTCGTCTCAGAGCCCTTTTGGTACATATATCTTTCCCTAACCAGAGACGAAGAAGAAAAAGAGACGGTTTTCTCCTGGAAACGAGGACACATATTCGATCGATCTGTGGCTATCTCCCTCTATGATTTCGTTTTGTCTACTTTACCTGATACTCCGGGTCGTATCATTAAGGTTACGAAGAAAGAGACCAAAAAATGGTATGCTTGCCGCTATTCGAATATTTGTTCATATTCATAGTTGATTGTCTTACAAGGAAACCATTACCTTTGACTACTGTCGAACTTCAGAAAGCCGGTTCCAGACTCCTTCGGTTAGCACCCAAGAAGGTTCTTGATGTACGTTCACACATGTCGCTTACCCCCTCTCGCATTCATAACCCTTCCAGATCGCCGAGAGTCTCTACCAACAGGGTTTTCTTTCTTACCCTAGAACTGAGACCGACCAATTCGACCCTCAATTCGACTTCATGTCTTTGATACAAAAGCAAGTTGTCGACCCAGCCTGGGGGACTTTCGCAAATTTGTAGGTTGCCACTCTGACCCCCTTGTTCTGAGCTCAAATACTCGAAGCAAGATTAACCGAAGGGGGTGGCTTCTCTGCTCCAAGAAAAGGCAAGAACAACGATAAAGCCCATCCTCCCATTCATCCAACGGCACATGCTGGCAATCTAGCAGGTGACGATAAAAGAGTGTATGAATTTATCACTCGTCGATTTTTGGCTTCCTGCTCGAAAGACGCAAAGGGATGGCAGACTACCGTGGATGTTGAATGTGGGGGCGAGTACTTTTCTGCCACAGGTGCGTTTCGGAGAGCAAAATGTCAACAAATTGTTATGTATCTCCCTAGGTCTAGTCGTTATGGAGAAGAACTATCTGGAGGTGTATCCCTACGATAAGTGGGAGGGGCACCCTTTGCCTGACTTCCAAGAAAACGAGGAGTTTCAACCCTCAATTTGTGAACTTCGAGAAGGGAAAACCACAAAGCCGAACCTGCTGACTGAAGCTGATCTGGTTACTCTGATGGACAAGAATGGGATAGGTTTGCTAATTTCCGACCAGTGCCCGTTCATTGTTCACATACTTTCAAAAGGGACGGATGCCACCATCGCGCAGCACATAGAAACGATTATCAATCGGGACTATGTTATTGAGAAGTTTGAAGGTAGTACCAAATACTTGATTCCTTCTAAGCTTGGTATTGCGCTTGTTGAAGGATACAATCAAATCAATTTAGGCATAAGTTTGAGCAAACCCCAATTAAGGCGTGAGGTGAGTGTATCTCTCTCACAGATGAACTTGGGTCTCATGACCATGTAGACTGAGCGCGACATGGTTGGAGTCTGTGAAGGGAGGATAACTAAGGCCGATATGCTTGAGAAGACAATCAATCAGTACAAGGAGATGTTTATCATTACAAAGCGAGAGTTTGAGAAGGTTGTTTCCGTGAGTAGCTTCTTTTCTTTCTCTTCCAGATCCAACTTTAAACCTCTGAAGAGCGTCCGGCGTTATCTCGAAGGTGGAGCCAGTGTTGAGCCAGGGGAACCGGTCAATAGGGGCGGTGGCGGTGGCGGTGGAGACAGTGACAATGGAAATGACGAAGGCGGGGGTGGCGGCGGACGTGGTGTCGGCGGAGTTACTCGTGGAAAGGGGGGACGAGGCAATCCTGCACCACGCCCCAGGGGTCGCGGAGGGGAGGGAGCGATCTTTGTCTCCGACACTGACAATTGTATGTTTAATTCTCAGACTTTTTGTAGTTGTGATTAGCTGACAATGAAACATTCTCTGTAGACCCTTCTCTTCGGAATCGCACTAGCCAAGCAGGGCGAAGTTCGTCCCGCCAGAATGGACGAACAGTAATCAACGGCGCTACTACTGAGCCTGATCGCAGTCGACAGGAGGAAAATCCCATTGGCACTCTTTCCAAGCCTCCTGCTACGCAGAGGGCTGGTGCGAGGAGTGTGATACACTGTGAATGCGGTTTTCCGGCAACCCAACGAGTTCACACCAGTGAGTCCGCGAGCAAAGGCAAAAAGTACTGGGAATGCGGAAACAACAAAGTATGCGACTTTTACAAGCGGGACGTGACGACTGATGACGCGCAAGTCATTCCCACTAAGCGATCTTATTCATTGGTATTTGTTCCCTTGTTTTTCGCTGTTCGTAACTTTTCTTCATTTTTATCTGTAGCGTCAAGACTCTACTTCTGGAGCTGCTCGGATATGTCTTTGTAATGAACCTGCGGTTCGACTTTCAGCCAATACTATTGCCAACCAGGGACGTTTATTCTGGAGATGCGCAAATGGGCGAAACGAGGGAGATTGCAACTACTTCGCGTGGGATGACGGACCAGAACAATTGCCAGTACGAACATCGTCTTCTACTATGGCTTTGCAAGGTACCGATGAATGCTTCAAGGTTTGACCTTTACCATACTCTCATTTTCACCTGTTGCGTTACTAAATTATAGTGCCACCAAACGGGACACTGGGCTTCAAGTAAGTCATCCGAGGAAGGCTACGCCGTTAACTGAATTCCTTCTAGATTGTCCAAATGATGGGGTTAACAATAAACGACAACGAAGTTCTGGACCTTCAACGAACACAAGGACACCGAATGTGACCTGCTATAAATGCGATAAAGAAGGGCATATCAGTTCAGGTTTGTGGCTCACTTTACTTCGTCTTGCCCTTGAACCTATATATCTACAGCCTGCCCCAATGGCAAGATGACGAGATCAAACTCCGTTCATGGAAGTAGACGTGGGGGTAGATCATCCGAAGATACTTGTTTCAAGTGCGGGAAATCCGGTCATTGGAGTAGTGGTGAGTCAAAATCTACAGAATAACACCAGCAATTTACAAGTCATCCTAGAATGCCCAAGTGGCGGCGGTGGGTTTTCAAATTCGGGTTCAACGTCTAACTTGGGTGGTCATGTAAAAAGAGGTCGAGGTCGACCTCGAGACTCAACCAAAGCAAAGCGAGTCCGAGGCGCAAAGAAAAAATCTGCGTTTGGAGCACCTGATGATTGACTGAGTTCCATTGGTTCCGTTATATCATTGATAATATACTGAACAATGGAATGAACTCTGCCACTATTACCAAGATTCCTATGTTGTTGATGCCATATCCGTCACTGGAAATCTGTGAGATAAGATAAGCAACTGGCTACATACCTCAATATGCAATTCAACAATGAAGAGCAATATGTATATCCATCAGGATTGAGTGCATATGTGGGGTGGGGCACCCGCAGTCCGCGCAAGGGCAACCCAGTCACTTGGACTCATTCGATTCTTTTTCAACCTCGTCCTTTGGCAATCCAAAACCTTTTTCATCAAGCATCCTTCCCAATTCAATCACTACTGGCTGTACCCTCGACCAGAAAGTAGTCCAGGTTTCAAGATCAGAGATTGTGTCGGTGAGATACATGTCATGAATAGCCTGTAAAGCACCAAAGATACCAAAAATATCCGAGTGTTCCCTACGAAGCGGCGAATTGAAGGGAACTGTTCCCATGTGATGTACAACAGCTCGCAGAATGACAGGAACCGCTACCCTAGCACGGCCTATCTCAGATTCTGGGGGTGCCGGAGCAGTTGCAAATGCCTGGATTCACACCATGAAGGTTTCCAAAAGGATGGAATAAACAAGGAACGCTTACAGTTAAGAACTGTTCTCCGCTTTCGGAACGAGAAAGATACAAGACAATTTGGATGAGTAGAGTATAAGCCAATATCATTTTCTCCTCGGGTCCTGGGTTTGAAGAGAATAACCAAGGCGCAGACGTAGTGTTCTCCAGAATGGAAATCCAACCTTCACTTTTGGAGTTGGCTTCCGCAGGCTCTGATTGTTGAGTCATACGCAAGTTCGGAGACGTTGTGAAAGATTGTTGGAATGAAATTGTAACTCGAGAGCGAGTTTTCGGCTGTAACAGCGATACGTCAATCACCCATGTCAGGTTTGGGTGATGAGTGTAAATACCGGGCGCGCGATGAATCTCTTGGCTAATTTGATACTGATGAATCGCTTGGTGTTTCGAAGAGCATCGAAGGGGATAAGACGGCCAGCCCTCGAAGCGAACATGCTTGATGGGTATGGACAGGATGGCTTGCCAAAATACGAATTCCCACGCTAGTTCACAAAAGAATCGGTTAGGCGGCGCAACGTCTTTCATTCCATGAGCCAAACATTGTTGTCATCAGAAACGAGGTTTATTTCTGCAATGATGGACGTTTCTCAACGGTTTTCGGTGATTGACTACATCGTTATTCCGTGGTAGATGTGCTATATTAGGTGTTCAGGAGAAGAACTTGGGCGCTGATACAGGGAAAGGAGGTAGAATGATGAATTTGAATTTTTTTTTTTTTTTTTTTT
>QGOB01000112.1:6882-67557 GCA_003313055.1 Termitomyces sp. MG145 | reverse complement strand
TTTTTTTTTTTTTTTTTTCTTTTTTTTTGTTGGAGATTGTCTTTCCAGGTGTGACCGATGACAAAGTCGTCTCCAAGGGCCCGCGAGTTTGTGCGGATTGGATCATGCACACTGCTGATGTGTGGGACTCCATTATTTAGACAATACTCACTAAAAACCTGTAGCTACATGCACAGGGGCAGTATTCGAACCTGAGAATTTCTTTCCTCCAGGCCATAAGCAGTTTTACCCTTTGTCCATTGACCTGTTTTTTTTTTTTCTCCGAGAGGGAGAACATTGTCATACACTGTCCAACTCAAACCTCACTTCGAGTAATCGAGAGACGACAAAACCTCAAGCCAGATGCTAAAGATACTGCCGCCGTAAAATTAATACTATGTGCGCTACAGGTAAGCACATTTCGGCCGTCCGTAGCACCAAGGAATCAGTTATTCGACCTTCTGTATTTTCCTTGCAATTTTGCGATAAAATATGTAGTTTACTAACTCATTGGAAAGAGAACAAATTTAGCACAAAGAATCAAAAGCTACACATGTCACCGGATTAATGGCATGTTGAATCTGCGAAGACAATGTTGTCATGAAATATATTTCGAGAGGAAGGAGTGGACAGGGCTGAAAGCGGCATAGAATTCGTGTCAGAAAACCAGACACCTAGTGTTTTACTCCAGGATTGGAAGGAGACCATATCAAAGGTACTCTGGGAAGATGTAATGTGAAGATACAATGGGAGTTTGCATGCACACTTAGTATTCCTTCCTCGTAACAAGTCGGCCGAAGAAAGGCGAGCTCAACAACAAGCAGCTACAGAATTACATTTACATTGCCCCAGATCATCATCAAGGATGGTAAGGTCCATAGGATTCACCGTCAAGACAACAGGATCCCTGTGGAACGTTCATCCATCAAGGCCAGAACGGCTCCTTTCAATATCCTGGTCTTTCCCGATAACTGCGGTTCTGTATATGACCAAAGATGCAACATATTCCGTAGGTGCATCGCATAAAGCCCCTGGTGGTAGATTTTGATGTAGTCCAGATTTAACAAGAGTGCGCGAGGCGCTACATTGGGCTTAATTGATTCCAAATGAGACGTAAGAGGACTGGGGCCCATGTTTTGCTGATTTCTCGGCATCACCGAAGATGCCACGCGAGTTGATTGGGAAATTGTAGGAGTATTACGCCATGCATGAAACGAGAGACCAATTGGGCCGGCAGACCCACTTGCCTTGATCTCGAGTAAGAAATCCCAAAAAGATCGGATGGACACCGGTGTCCATACTATCTGATCAAAATGTGAAGTATCATAAGAGGAGTCGAGCATGAGGGCATTTGTACATTGTTCCCAAGGAGGTTTACCTCGTACGGGAACCAACCAAGCAGAACGAGAGTTCGGCGAAGGTAAGAACGGTTCGGTGCGGGGATGTATTAAGATGGGTTTTGCCTTTGTGTAAGGCTTTAATTTCGAAGACGCAATGAGTTTCGAAGATGATGACGGATGTACATGCGGCTAAAAGCGGACTCAGAAGAGGTTAAAATTAGACACACTCGTACCTACCTGCGGTATTACTCCATGAAGTGAGCCTTCCTCTATCGAAGGCAATTGTTGAGACGAAGGAGTCGGATCTAGGTTCAGAGTGATTTGTTCAGATCTAATATCCCATACGAAGCTAAGGTTGGTGGTCCGGAATTCTTCCAGGTCCTTAAGTGAAAAAACGTCATCTTGCTCAACAATCGGTGAACTCCAACTAACGTCGACCTGGTTCTTCCGATCTTCTGGTCTTTTTTCTTCAATGAAGGGTGGATACTGAACAAGTTCTGCTAGTAATCAGACTCTTATATCTTGTCATTAATCACAAGGCCTTACTTTTACTTGGACCAAAGATAATTGTTGGTGGAACGCTGACAATTACGACGTTTGCCCAGTTCAGAGATTTCGAATGCGTATCACGTATAAGTTCATATGCAGCATGGAGCAAATGCTGTGAGGGTTGCGTTGAGGTCTTGGTGGAGTAGTTATGAACAACGAAATCCTTGTCAAAGTTCATGGTAGTTTTCCGAGTTCCGAACACCAATTCCGGGTATGTATCCTGTGCTATCCTCTCCCTTAAGTATGTATGGATTGCAGTGAAAACGATGATGATAAGGTTTTGATAAGTTTGAGCGATAATTTCCCTTGGGTGTAAAACATCCAGTAACTTTCGATGTGATTGTGATGTGGATAGAACGCCTCCGCGCTCTGGGGGTCCCACTTAGATTAGTAGAAAGTAAGCAAGGGTAAAGTAAAAACATGCGTACACACGATCTATGGGCCTGACCGGGAATTGAATCCGGGACCTCCTCGAGGCGGAATAACAAGAAACTCTGACAAGAAACCATACTAATTGACCATCAGGCTATAAAAAGCCAATGGTTGGAAAAAGTAAATGGTTGAAAAAAGTAAATGGTTGAAAAAAGTATCAGGTCTGCATTCTCAAGAAATCTATTGTTGTGCCTAAATTGAATATGGGTGCTTGCACTGGGTATTTTAGAACAGATGAAGCTCATTTTGACATTTGATCACAGTCCTCCAGACTATGTGTGTCTTTATAATTTGTTTTTCCTGGGCTTTAAATCTTTTGTACTATTCAATAATAACAGTCATTCTAAAGTGACCAATCATTCTTCTTTTGAATTCCACTACATTCTCCATCCACAAGGTCTATTCAATTCTACAAGTTGATTTGTTATTCTAATTGCTGATTGTTAATAAGCATAGCTTTATTTAGTTGTATGCAATTTCCATTTCTTCTTCTTTTAGTTTTAGAATGTAATATGATATAAGAAGGTTGGGATAAAAACAGTAAAGTCTTATAGCTGTAATAATATTTGTTGTTGCTATGATTATAATGTCTTGAATGAATGGAATGATAAGCCTCACCTGTTACTGACTGCAGATTGCTGATAAATTTGACTTCCTATCTAATTTGCTTTCTTTCTATGTACACTGCCAATCATATGAGGTCTATCCTGGCTCAAAAAACTGCTTCAATGTTTGGCCTTTTTAGAAAGATTCATATGGTGTGCAACAATTATCTAAGCAAAAAAATTGAGGAAAATCACATGACATACAACTGAATCTTGCTTCATAATGATGTATAAATCATGTGATTTGGACAAGAACTTGCTAATCAATAAATTCAACAAAATATTCAATCATTGAGCAGTTTGTCAACTCATTCTAATTTTCATGTTTTCTCAACACTTTTCAGCAGTAGAAGATGGAGACACCTTGTGAAAAGTATAAACAATATTATGTGACCTTGTTTGTATCAATTTGACATGTTCAACTTTAGTCAATCACTTTTTTGACATTCTATCATCATCATATGACCTATTTCTGCTGCTGATTGCTCTTCTATTGCTTCTCTCCTCAATGAGTGGTATTCTCAGTATCATCCAAGCAAAAATTAGCTTGGAAAAGGGCACTGTGGGGAGGAATAGCAAAGAACTAGAGAGCAACAAAGAGAATCATTTTAGAGGTCATTTTTCCAAGCTTACAGCATGTGACAAACAGTCTATTGTTTGTCAAATCACTACTGGAAAGCTGGATAATGCTGTTCAAGCCACACAGTTCATTAATTTTGTCATCTTCAATTCTGTTTATTTACAGACAGTCAGAAATGCATTGAAGAAAGCAGGTTTTTGCTCAGCAACAAAGAAGAAAGTTTTTATGCTTCTGACTGCTCTTTGTACAAACTGGCTCAAGTTTGCTTAGTATTATAAAAACTGAATAGTGGAGGATTGAAGGAGGGTTTTATGGAATGATGAGACAACGACTAATTAAATTGAATCATATAGGAAGGTATATGTGTGGAAAATTTCAGAAGAACCACTATTTAATCATACTACTACACTAATTATCAAGCATAGAGAAGGAAACAATCTTATGCTATGAGGCTGCATGAGTTGGAATGGAGTGGCAAAGCTTATAGAAGTTCAGAGAAAGATGGATGTACACAGTATTGTGAGATTTTGGATGAGGAAGTGGTGAAAAGCTTTGAGAAGTTAGAAATAAAAGAGGAAGAACAATATTTTCAACAAAACAACAACTCAAAACACATCTCTCAATGGGCAACAATCTGGTTTTCTGATAACAACATCATTGTGATATCCTGGCCTGCTTAATCTCCTGATCTCAATCCTATTGAACATTTCTGGGTTTACATCAAGCACAAACTTTTGGAGTATAAGATACTGTACATCCTAAAGGAGTGCATGAGTTGTAAGAGAAAGTGGTCAAGGAGTGGAATGAAATACCACCAAAAGCCTTATAAAGAGCATGCCTAGAAGGTTCAAAGCAGTTATAAAGGCAAATGGAGGCCATACCAAGTACTATATATGAAAATTAGAGTAAATTAGAGTAGGTCAAAAAACTGCCCTAATAATTGAATATTTTGTTTGATTTATTAATCAGCAAGTTCTTGTCCAAATCACATGATTTACACATCATTATAAAGCCAGGATGCAGTTGTATGTCATGTGACTTTTCTCAATTTTTTTTTTGCTCAGGTAATTGTTGCACATAATGTAAATCTTTCCAAAAAGACCAAACATTGAAGCAGTTTTTTGAGCCAGTATAAGATAAGTGAATAAGATGAAATAACCAATAAGTGGAGGAGGCAGAGACAGGAAAAATAGCACAGAAGATAAAGAGGGAAAAAAAGTCAAGAAAAAAGGGGAAAAAATGATATTATGAAGCATACTTACAAGCATTGAATCTTTGATATTTTTAAAGGCAGAAGTTAGGCCTACTACTGCTTTAGTGAAGCTGTGGCTCTAGGTCCTAAGGATTAAATGAAGAAAACTAATGAAAGCTCTAAAAAGCATCTAGCATATTCTGGAAATGTTTAAGGAATTCTTAAGTATTATCTTTGAGTCTGTATTTAATTCATCAGACAAAGTACTTTACCCTGTTTTGAAGGGTCTAGGAGTTAAGAATCTTCTCTTCTTTGTATTATTTTTCTCCATTGACTTTCACTAACAAAGGCAGGTTGTTTTTCTTTTTAGAAAGAGAGTCTGGCTAGTGGCACTTGAGGAGTTGGACATAGAAGATGAGATGAAGATTTTTCATTTCAGTAAATAAACTAAGCCAATAAGCATGGAATAAGACCTTTTGGAGAATTTTTAGAAGGGCTCAGACACTTGTAATTGAGTTTTAAAGATGGTTAACACATTTTGATATTCTGACAGTCTAACTAGATGAAAAAGCCAATAGGCCAGTCTGGAATAGGTTTTCTGTGAGCATTAGTATGATTACTATAGCACTTGTTAGCAGCATTAATTTCTTAAATACTTTGGATGTTGTAAGCAGCTTTATAAGCAATATAAAAGGCTTAGAGAGATATTGTAAGCTGAGAATTATACTTTTTGTTGAAGAAGAATAGAAGAACTTTGGTAGTAAAGTGAGTAGTTGTAAGGGAATGATCTCATTCTGAGGTCTCCAACTCTAGTTCCAGCTTAGTCATACATGTTACTCTTCTCTAGTTCACAAACTGACCATTGGGGCTCTCTTTTGATGTATTGTTGTCATTTCTGCTTAGCATACCAGGGCCTGCTTATCACATGTCGTAGCATAGCCACCAATGTAGTATATAAGCTAGTCTGCAGGATAGAATATCCTCAGACTACACAATAGCAGTGTTCTCCAGGTCTATCCATTGAACCAACTGTAAGATCTCTTAGTGATGACTCCTCTCTGCTTGCCATCACTCTGTGCTCACTTGCCAATTGCTGCTGCCTGTTGTCTGCTTGCTACCGCTCCTTGCTTGTTCATCCTCTGAAAAACTTGCCTTGTGTGGAGTATCCCACATCGTGATCATTCCTCTTACAGTAGTATTGTTGTAGGTGAATTTTGTAATGGGAAGTTTGGAGCACCAGTTGTCTTGCAGGTAATTGACATAGAGCTAGAGGTATTGTTCCATAGTCTGATTGACATACTCTGTTTGCCTGTCAAATTTTGAATAATATGCTGTGGATAGGTTGGACTTAATATTCAAAGCTTAGCACAAGAATTTTCAGAATTTGAAGACACATAGAGTTTCTTGATTAGAAATGATATTGTTGAAAAAGTCATGCTTGGAGAAGATATAAGTGAGACAATAGCAGGCAAATTGAGAAGTATTGTTGGTAGTCTGGCATAGGATAAAGATAGCTTGCTTGGTTAAGTAGCAGACTACTATATGGATAGTATTGTAACTTTTAGACTTTGAAAGCTCAATAATATGGTTTATGAATATAAAAGACCATAGTTTACAAGAAGAAGTTTAAGAAGACTGAGAAGTCAATGTTGCAAAATTTTGGCCTAGCAGCAGGCCTCATAAGCATAAACATACTCAGTGACATCTTTTTTAATTTCCAGGCTAAAAGTGGGTCCTTATGATAAGCTGGAGCATTTTCTAGATTTTGAGGTGGCTATAAAGTTTGTGGTCATAGTATTGCTAGAAGATGTTTAGGCAGAGCTTTGATTAGTTGGAGATGTAAATAATGTCATTCCAAAAGAGGAGTTTGCTAAAAGAGTAGTTGCTAAATAAGTAAAGAAGGTCATGGTCTTGGCTGCCAATTTAAATAGGTAAAAAAACACATGCTAAGAGAGGGCTGTTATTGAATAAGAAAAAGGTCAAGAATATAAATGATGAACAAGGCTGCTAACCATGTCAGCTAGAAGAGCTGTAAAAAGTAGCATTGTTCAAAGTCAATCCAGTTGTTAAAGCATTTATCAGTAGCATTTGCTGTCATTAAAAAAGATTCAATCATGACTGTATAAACTGCATCACCTGATTGGCCAGATTAGATAAAGTCAGATCAGATTAGATAAGGTCAGATTGATCAGCATTGTTAGATATCTCAAAATTATTGTTATTTTTCTGTCAGCATCAGATGAGTTCTTATTAAAGAGTCATAATGTTAGAGGACTGAAGCAGTGATGAAGGTGGTTTTGAGAAATTTAAAGACACTCTGACACTTCAAATCCCAGTTCTATGGAGTGTCCTTCTAGGTAAGGCCAGTAAGCCTCTTTGTGATCTTAGAGTATTTGTCAATGAACTTTTAGTTAAAGTTGGTGAACTTAAGGAATAACTGAAGCTCTTTGACATTTTTAAGCAGGGCTTTGATCTTTTCAGAATCTATGCAAATGCCTTCAAAGGTCATGATCATGTTAAGATATTTTATTTCTATGTCATCTTCAAATACAAGTATACCTTCTTTATGATGCTACTCTTTAGCTGTTCTTTTTAGTGTTTTTCTGCATAGTAGCTAGGTAACAAAGAAACACATCAATGTAACAAAATATAAAATTTTAAAATATGAGTGTATTTTGTATAAAATGTGACCTCAAATGTACCTTTTCTCTTTATTCAGATACTTCAGTTACTGAGACCTTTTTGACTTACTTTTAAATACAAGTATATGTAAGGGGACGCTCACGATGTGGGACAATTCCCACAAGACGAGGTCACTCGAGGGCGAGACAAGCGGGAAGCAGCGGCAAGCTAGCGATGAGGCAGGCAAGAGGCGGCGATGGGCAAGTGAAGCACAAGGAACGAGATGAGCCCGGGGAACGCGTCGCTAAGGAAGCTTACAGTTGGTTTATGGATAGACTGGTGAAACACTGCTATTGTTTGGTCTGAGGATATTCTATCCTACAGACCGGCTTATATACTACATTGGTGGCTATGCTATGACTAATACTATATGTAATAAGCGGGCCCCGGTATGCTAAGCTGACATGACAAACAATACATCAAAGGGAAATAGAAGTCTGATGACTCAGCCTTGGCAACTAATGATGACGGAAGTGGAGTAGGGGCCGGGCCCCAGCGGTCAGTAAGCAATACTAGAATGATGTAAAACCTATGACTAAGCTGGAACTAGGGTCGGAGACCTCAAAAGAGATCGTCCCCTTACATCACCCCCTCCTCAAGGTTCGTCGCCTTGACGAACAGTGTTCAACGTCCACGATAAGAATACGATCGACGAGCAGTTTCTCTAGGAGCACTGTGGGCCGCAGCCGTTTGCTGGGCATGATGCCTGAACGCGTAGTTGATTATCATGGGTGACCCATCAGGGGCCAGAATAGGTTGGGTCGGCGAGGTGGTATCCATCGCAAAATTGGCAGGCGTTGGCGGCACAACCGACATAGGAGTCCACGGAGTGGAGGCGGCGGAGGTCCTGGTAGTGAGGGTAGGAACCGGAGCCGGTGCCGGATCAGAATCCGAAGGAAACACTGGCATAGGCAGCCGAGGTTGAGGGGGCTGCTAAGGTTGGGTAGGGGGACGAGGGGTGGATGTTTCGGGATTCCGTGATGGAGCCGGCGCAGCAACAGCCGGCACAGCGTTGCCTGAGCGCTGCTTCCGAGGTACGCGCACATGCTGCTTGGCAATGCACTTTCCGAGAACCACGAGGGCCTCACCGATCTGCTGGTCAGTGCCCCTGAGAGTGACAAACTGGCGACCACTAAGCCCAGTCTGACCGACCGCAAAGGCAGCCAGCCGAGCGCTGGAGATGTCATGGGCTTGTTTAAGGCCCCACCCCTGATGACCCACAACATGCGCAACCAAAGAGTCGGGAAGCTCCAGCGCGCATTTGTAACGAGAGGTCTTTCCATCCGTAGGGAGTAAATCCCGAGCTAGGGGGATGGCCAAGGGAGCATTAGAGGTAGGGCACGCTACCCGTCGAGGAATGCGAGAGGGGGGCACGGTAGAGGGTTTTTTTGATGAGGGAAGGCAAGAGGATTTTGAAGTGGAAGCACCCATACTTTGTTGGGGAGCAGTTTGGGCACTGGCGACAACATATCCAGACTCTAGTGCCATGAGTCTGGCAGACATGGCAGAGAGTGTGAGCTGTATCTGCTGCATAGTGGATACTCAGTCGGCAGTCCAGTGGGGCGTCGGTCCAGGGGCCATGTTAATAGCTGGTGTAGATGAGGCTGAACCAGAAGGCAAATCAGAGGTGGCGGACATAGGGGTACTCGTCAGAGGATAGGGAGCGGTCAATGAACTAAGAGTAGGTAGGGGGTAGGGTGTGCTGCGGACTAGGGAGGTGGGCAGCTAGGAGACCGAACAACCTGTAAGGGGACGCTCACAATGCGGGACAATTCCCACAAGACGAGGTCACTCAAGGGCGAGACAAGCAGGAAGTGGTGGCAAGCTAGCGATGAGGCAGGCAAGAGGCGGCGACGGGCGAGTGAAGCACAAGGAGCGAGATGAGCCCGGGGAACGTGTTGCTAAGGGAGCTTACAGTTGGTTTATGGATAGACCCGTGAAACACTGCTATTGTTCGGTCTGAGGATATTCTATCCTACAGACTGGCTTATATACTACATTGGTGGCTATGCTATGACTAATACTATATGTAATAAGCAGGCCCTGGTATGCTAAGCTGACATGACAAATAATACATCAAAGGGAAATAGAAGTCCAATGACTCAGCCTTGGCAACTAATGATGATGGAAGCAGAGTAGGGGCTGGGCCCCGGCGGTCAGTAAGCAATACTAGAATGATGTAAAACCTATGACTAAGCCAGAACTAGGGTCGGAGACCTCGAAAGAGATTGTCTCCTTACAGTATACCTCCTTTGTGATGCTACTCTCTAGCTGTTTTTTTTAATGTTTTCCTGCATAGCAGCTAGATAGCATAGAAGTACATTAATGTAACAAGATATAAAAATATAAAATATAAATATATTTTGTATAAAATGTGACTTCAAATGCTTATAAAATTTAAAACAAGAGATAATAGCTCATAATTTTTGATTTTTCTTATGTAACTTGGTTAATCTGTTTATATTTCTACTTTGTGCTGACTTCAATACTTCTAATATCTGGATTGTGTCAAATTATGATGTAATAACAAAGTTGGTTATTGAATATTAAATTCTTGTTAGGAAAAATCAATCTATCTGCTTTTTGAGTACAATCAAAATTAATTTAGCTACTATTGCCTAGACAATTGGCTAAATTTCTTAAATCTCCTTTTTAAATTTTATGAATACATTTTAAAAGTTAGAAGTACATATGTATCATGCAAATGGTGGACTATGAACAGAACTTGAATACAAATGAGTCAATAAAAGCACATTGGTGCAAAGTTCAGTCATTGACACAAGATTAATATTTAATAAATCTATTTATAAAGATAGCTCACTATACACATGTCATTCAAGCACAGTTACATAAAATACATAATGTAAAAGAAAACATTGAGAATTAAGGCCAGTTAAAATTATATCAAGCTAAATTAAACTGAAAAAAAGCAAAACTATGCTTTAAAAAATGCTTGATCTACATACATTGGACTTGTTTTATATAACTTAAAATTCTAGACTGTTATTCAACAAAAACAAGCAGTATCTAGCCATACTGTACATTAAGAATAAAATCAGATTTTGCTTGATTTCTTTGGTAAATGTTATCTGGCTCAATAGTACTTGACTACTTGTATAAAAATGCAAAAAGAAATAGTATGAAGTCTTATATTAGTTAATAAGGCAAAAACAACTCATCTATAAAACAATCTCCAGAGTATGCAACATTGCAGTATGCAAAAGCCTGTCAGGACACTTGCTGCAAGAATCCTGGATTGCTGGGAGTGTGGTCTGCATGGAAGGGAGAAAGTCAGCTGTAAGCAGGTGGATCAGTCATAATAATGAAGTGAAGGGATAAAAAGCATAGGAGTGAGAAAACATAAAAAATAAAAAATACTACAATTAATATGTGTTCTGCTACAGTCAATTTGACGGGGGCATCTCAGGTGAGAGAAAAATGTCCCTGGGAGGATTCGAACTTCCGGCTTCTCGGAGTAATAGGCCACAACGAGATGATTTAACCACTAATCGACAAGGACCCCATCAAAATGTTGGCAAATATATCCATATAATGTCTCATGGGAAGACGCGTGTATGTTTGGTAATCAATACATCTCAATTTCTTCAACGCCGCGACGGATCCTGTTTGTCGCGTCCACGTACATCCAGCATCGTACCTCGAGAACGGCCGACGATGCATTTGTACAACTTGACTCTCCAGCCGCCCACCGCTGTTACACAGGCTATTGTGGGCAACTTTTCTGGAGCGAGGCAGCAAGAGATTATTGTTTCTCATGGAACGCGTTTGGAACTACTGCGGCCGGATGTTCAGACTGGGAAAGTCTCTACAGTCATTGCAACAGAAGTTTTTGGATCCATTCGCTCTCTTGCAGCTTTTCGTTTGACCGGAGGAACTAAGGGTGAGTTGTTGTGCGTAACTATTTTGCCGATATAAATTCACATACATTCTCTTAGATTACGCGATCGTAGGCTCTGATTCAGGGCGCATTGTTATTCTCGACTATGACCCCAAAACCAGTACTTTTGTGAAACTTCACCAGGAGACCTATGGAAAGTCTGGCGTACGACGAATTGTTCCAGGGCAGTACTTAGCGACCGATCCAAAAGGCCGTAGTGTAATGATCTCAGCTATGGAGAAAGCAAAACTCGTGTATATTCTGAATCGTGACGCTGCGGCCAACTTGACCATCTCTTCACCACTGGAGGCCCACAAGAATGCTGCTATCATCCATCATATAGTTGGCTTGGACGTTGGCTTTGAAAACCCATTGTTTGCTGCGCTAGAAGTTGACTATACCGAATGTGATCAAGATCCAACTGGTGAGGCATTCAATAATGCAGAAAAGGTTCGTGACAATAACTCTCGATTCCCTTTGAAAAATCAATTGTTTTATAGATGCTCACTTACTACGAATTGGATTTGGGTCTGAACCACGTCGTCCGAAAATGGAGTGAACCTACCGACCCACGTGCCAATCTTCTCGTCCAAGTACCTGGGGGCCAATTGGCATCCTCAGACAGATATGACGGTCCATCAGGTGTCCTTGTGTGTTGTGAAGACCACATCATCTACCGACACATGGATGTACCTCAGCATCGCGTCCCAATACCTCGTCGTAAGCATCCTCTCGAGGATCCTGGTCGAGGCTTGATTATTGTGGCGGCGGTCATGCACAAAATGAAGGTGAGTCGATGAACCAGATCAGTTCCTTTCATCTCACGACCTTTATCAGGGCGCCTTCTTTTTCTTGTTGCAAAGCGAGGACGGTGACCTGTATAAAGTCACAATTGAACACGAGGAGGAGGAAGTGAAATCTCTAAAGATCAAGTATTTTGATACTGTACCTGTTGCTTCGAGTTTGTGCATTCTTAAATCTGGTTTCCTCTTTGTTGCGTCCGAATTTGGCAACCAGTACGTCCTCTATGATTTCCCTTTATTGCGATACTGACGGCGTTTGGTAGTTTCCTATATCAGTTCCAGAAGTTGGGCGACGATGACGATGAGCCAGAGTTCAGCTCTACTGACTACCCAAACTTTGGCATGGAGGATCCCACTGCGGCACTACCTCATGCCTACTTCCGTCCCAGGCCGCTAGAGAACTTAGTTGTTGCCGATGAAATTGAGTCTCTTGATCCCATCCTTGACTCAAAAGTTCTTAATGTGCTACCAAATTCCGATGCTCCCCAAATTTTTGCAGCGTGCGGTCGCGGTGCACGAAGTGTCTTGAGGACATTACGTCACGGACTTGAGGTTGAGGAATCCGTGAGCTCAGATCTGCCGGGCATTCCGAACGCTGTTTGGACTACAAAACAAAAAGAAGATGGTGAGTCAAAATGATCAAATTAGATTTTAAAAATGAATCTGATATTCGTCTTTTCTCAGACCCATTTGATTCTTATATCATCCTGTCATTTGTCAACGGAACGCTCGTTTTATCCATTGGCGAAACTATAGAAGAAGTTCAGGATACTGGCTTCCTCTCTTCGGCACCCACACTCGCTGTACAACAGATTGGTGCTGATGCCCTTCTTCAGGTTCATCCTCACGGTATCCGTCACGTTTTGGCCGATCGGCGAGTCAACGAATGGAGAGTACCTGAGGGCAAAACGATCGTTAGCGCAACGACGAACAAGAGGCAGGTTGTCGTTGCTTTGAGTTCGGCCGAGTTGGTGTATTTTGAGCTGGATTTGGATGGTCAACTCAATGAGTACCAGGATCGCAAGGCAATGGGAAGTACAGTCCTCGCTCTGAGCATTGGTGAGGTCCCAGAAGGTAGACAAAGAACACCGTATTTGGTTCGTGTTGCATACTCCGTCATACATATTTCACTGACAGCATGTAGGCTGTAGGATGTGAAGACCAGACTGTCCGAATTATTTCTTTGGACCCTGAAAGCACTCTCGAAACGATCAGTTTGCAGGCACTAACAGCCCCGCCCTCCTCTATCTGCATTGCTGACATGCTTGATGCGAGTATTAATAAGTCGCAGCCAACCATGTTTGTCAATATTGGTCTTCAGAACGGCGTCTTGCTGCGGACTGTTCTTGACCCCATCAACGGTCAGCTCACTGATACGCGAACTCGGTACGTGCATTTTTATTCTCCGACCATAACCTTCTGATCTGGCCACCGCAACTCAGTTTCCTTGGAACTCGCCCAATACGTTTGATACGTGTTCAGATCCAACGTAATCCTGCAATTCTTGCCCTTTCATCGCGGTCATGGCTTAATTACACCCATCAAAATCTTATGCACTTTACTCCACTTATCTTTGAGAACTTTGACTATGCATGGAGTTTCTCTGCCGAACTTAGCCCGGAGGGTCTCATTGGTATTGCTGGAAGTACCTTGCGGTAAAGGACAAATATATGCTCATTTTCATTGATTCTCACTGAACTGATCTACATATAGGATATTCCAAATTCCGAAACTCGGAACAAAACTAAAGCAGGACTCTATTCCTTTGTCATACACCCCTCGAAAATTCATCACTCACCCCTTAAACCATTATTTCTATATGATTGAAGGTGATCATCGGGTAATAGGAGAGGATGCGGCAGGTAAACGCCTCGGTGAACTAGTATGTCGTTCAACGAAATTGAATCTAATTGGATACTGATTGGTGCACAATCAGCGACGACAAGGAAAGACGATAGATGACGAAGTTGTAAATCTTCCTCCTGAAATCTTCGGCCGACCAAAGGCGCCTGCGGGAACTTGGGCGTCGGCCATTCGAATCATTGATCCCATAGAGGTGATTGTCACGACATCTCATTTTCCAGACTAACGTCTGTTTTGTAGGCTAAAACCGTTGCGTTCATTCCTCTCGAAGGCAATGAAGCTGCATTCTCTCTAGCCGTGGTTCCTTTCGCCGCGAGGGGCGGAGAGTTACATCTCGTCGTAGGCACCGCAGCTGATACCCTTATCTCGCCTCGGTCTTGTTCGAGCGGATTCCTTCGGACATATCGATTCACAGATGATGGTGCTGGGATCGAATTACTTCACAAGGTACTCTACTCATCTCTTTGTCTTACAAGGTCGATTAATCTAATTGTCTTATCATCAGACAGAAACAGATGACGTGCCTTTGGCACTTCTTGCTTTTCAAGGTCGTCTTGCTGCTGGTGTTGGTAAAGCTTTGAGAATATATGATATTGGAAAGAAGAAGCTTCTGCGAAAGGTTGAGAATAAGGTTCACACATTTCTCGGTTATCTGCTTCGTGGTGTCAAAACTAATTAATATCTCAGACTTTCACTTCTGCGATAGTTTCGCTTGCCACTCAAGGATCACGTATTATAGTCGGTGACATGCAAGAGTCAATCTATTATACTGTTTACAAGCCACCCGAAAATCGCCTTCTTATCTTCGCTGATGACAGTCAACCGCGTTGGGTGACTGCCATGACGATGGTTGATTACAACACCGTTGCGGCTGGCGATCGTTTCGGCAACATCTTCGTAAATCGGCTGGATTCCAAGGTGTCGGAACAGGTCGATGATGATCCTACTGGTGCCGGTATTCTTCATGAGAAAGGCATTCTCATGGGTGCGCCTCATAAAACAAAACTCCTAACACACTATCATGTCGGGGACATTGTTACCTCCATCCACAAGGTTTCCCTCGTTGCTGGAGGTCGTGAAGTCCTCCTCTACACCGGTCTCCATGGCACGATCGGAATATTGATACCTTTCTTTTCCAAAGAAGATGTCGATTTCTTCTCGACGCTCGAACAGCATATGCGGACAGAACAGAGCAGTCTGGTAGGCCGGGATCAGCTAAGCTTCCGAGGCTATTACGTCCCAGTGAAGGCAACCGTTGACGGAGACTTATGCGAGACTTATGCGAGGTTACCTGCTGCAAAACAGAGTTCCATTGCCGGCGAGTTGGATAGGTCAATCGGTGAAGTGTTGAAGAAGCTCGAACAATTGAGAGTCACGGGGAGTGGGTTCTAGTAGTGATATTTAGTCTAATGCTTTCTTTGTTATGAACATCTGTATACGATAATCCACTTCTTTATTTTGATATATCCTGGTTTCTGGATAATCCCTCTTTAAGTGACCGGGCGTTACGCGTATCATACCGTCATGTTGAACATTGCAGCCAGAACCATACTCACAGCCTCGCGCCCTCAGCTTTTCTCTTTAACTTCCAAGACCTTTTCCAGATCTCTTATTACTCTCAAGGACTATAAGGTATTCTTTGGGATCAGCGAAGCTTCGCGGGAATCTGACGCGTCCACTTATGACAGTACACTGCACATGCAACTGCTAAAGGCAAGGGCCGCAACGGAGAGGTGAAGTCCAACGGCCTTGAACTCGATCTTGCTACTCCAAAGGAACTTGGAGGAACTGGGAAGGGCGAGAATCCGGAGCAACTGTTTGCGATGGGATATGCCTGTTGGTGGCTACTCATTCTCTGTTCTGAATGTCACTCATCGCGACGCGTCTTTGGTGTCCAGCTTGCCTGCTTGGCGCTATTCAGCTTGTAGCTGGACGTATGGGCAAGGATGCATCGAAGGCTGTTGTTCACACCAGCGTGCATCTCGGCGAGCCGAAGGACTTGGAAGGATTTGGACTTGCCGTTGATATTAAAGTAGAGGGCGTTGATGAGGATGTTCTAAAGGCCGGGCATGAAGTATGGTGTTATTCCCTCAATCGAAGCACGAACTCATTTCCCCTACAGTTCTGCCCTTATAGCCGTGCTCTGCAGCATGGTGCGGTGGTCAAGGTCTCCAAAGCCTGAACAGTATTTGGGTCAATACAAGAAAGAGAGACTTCAAGTTGTTTCCCTAGTATTGTGGTTCCTGGTTATCGTTCCAATCTGTACATGTTGGATCTTTTCCTGGTCCACATCGTAGACGCTCAAACACTACACTTGGTTAGAGACTCTGCCTGAGACTTGTGACCTGGCTAGTGGAACTGAACAGACATCATAATCGCGACATTACCAGTTAGTTATAACACATATCAACTGGTAGGGGTGATTCTACCCGCTCACGACATCGCTTTTAAGCGGGTTGGTATCTAGACCTGCAAATATCCACATTCTCTCGTCTTTGTTGTAGGTCATAACCGATGTGCAATCTCGCATGCCTCTCTGCTTATGTACAGGATGAACGTTCCCTTATCAATCAGATTTGTCAAACGAGCCGTGCGCAATCCACCGCCTCTCGGTTGCTAATCGATACCTCTTCGCCTTCCCGACGACTCTTCGGTGTTCGGTGATGATGCTACCTCATTTTGTAGAGATGCCTTGAAAAATCATCTCGTCTGACAGTACAGCCCTCACGGCCTCTATGAAGATTATAAAGCTTGATCACAAGCTGCTTTTCCCTGCGAGTGTAGTTCAGTATTAAACTTCCACTCTACATGCCTTGAGGCTGTATACGCACTTGACCCTCGTTTTCCGCCGGATATTGGAAGTTCATCTTTCGATCTGAAATTCCTTTGAATGATGACATTCACGTGCGAGTTTCAACACATCATCCCAAGTCCTTCAGATTTAGTCTCCTTCAGCTAGTCATTAAGTGACTGAGCCACAACTATGAGTGTAGTAAACAAAGAAAACAAAAGATGTATCACAAATCAATTTGAATGTGACACGTTCTATGGGGGGATCATATTACTTAGGCGTCAAAGCGCGCCGCTCAAACTGAGCTATTATCACTATGTAAAAAGAATGTATGTCCCACTGGCCAAGTGTCGGGTATTTTAATGATAGGATGAACAATGGTTTCAACTAGAAAACCTGCTGTAGTGCCACTTGTGCCACTTCGGCCACTGCTGGCCACGTAGAAACTGGTATTTATTTCTAACCACCTTCAACTTCCCAGATTCTTTGAGCCATGCAGAGCAAACTTCCTGTGCCACCTGCCTCCGATCCTTGCCCCATTGACGACGATTGGGACTGGAAGCAGGAAATTGAAGACCGGCGTTACGACCAGGTCGAAGCGTAAGTCCTTGTTGATGTTCCGGCGTCATTTACTAGCTAACTTTTTATTGTCCGATAGACAACACACTGAGAGGATCCTGCACGAAGAAATGGTATATTTTGATGGAAAACCACTCTACCCATTGCGGCTGGAAAGGTTTCTATGTCAAATAGATCAAGACGAAATACATTGGACAGAACCCCGAAGGAGCTATTCGGAATGCATTTCAGGAAAGAATGTAGAGGAGCAAGACCGGATCCAGTCAAATAGGAGCGTACAAATACCTTCGCTGGCTTATACCGACCGACCCGAGTATTCATTGATACCGATTCACGCTCCACGACCGGTATATGCATATTCTCAAAGGCGAGGCTGAGTTTGAATGCGTTTGGCCCTGTACATGCATTGACATTGCCCAGATCCATCCTCGACCTTCCCCTGTGTGAACTCGACGATGTTGCCGAACGACAGAGGAAGCGTAAGCGCAACAAGAATATGACGCAACTGACTGAGGCATTGACACAAGTGGACTTATTTCCGAATCACATGTGTCGAATGAACATCTGTCTTGGATCCGAGTGCTCCGATAGGACGACAGAGAAGTCTTGCTCTACAAGAGGCGTGACGGAGACCAAAAAGGCGTATACAGACATGTCTATGGATTCCGAACGGTACAGCGTGGTAGAAAAAGGGACTCAGACGCGTCTTCGACTCCGAGAAGGTAGATCGATGTTTTAAAGATCCACGATTCTAGGATTCGATGCCAGCCTGTTTAGACAGAGGATCTTCGGTATTAGCAGGAGACGAAAGAAATACAAGGGAGCCTAGAACGCAGGTGATGTAGTCCGCCAGTACTTGCTTCCTAGCGGCCATCGTGGAATTCTCCAGAAAATCAGGCGAGGTACAAAAAATCAACAATATTGAGCTTTGATGAGTCATAAATGTGCGGAGCTCAAAGCCAGCCACAATGATTAGAATAGAATAGAGAAAGTTGGCGGAACTCGAATTACAGTTGGCCCCTATTTCGGGGTCACGTGGATTGATAGCCGATTCTGGCAAACCTCGCGGACTGGACATTTCTTTGTCCTCGTCATCACCTTTCCTGCGTCTCCCTTCCACGATCGCGCTGAGTGGTCCCTAGAAGCTTGGACTTCTGCACTTCCGACACTCGTAAACTGGTTAGGATACACTTTGCATAATCAGACATAGGCAGAAATGTCTCTTATTTTCACCATTTTTGCGCTCGTCTTTGTGACGCAGCTTATTTCCTGGATCGGGCAGAATGTTTTATTAGAATTGGTGTGTTATTTGTTCTCCTGGGTATTTATTGACGTACTAATGCGTTGAAGGCATATTCATTGTATCTGCGGATATTTCACTCGTCAACGAGCGCCCAACTACGAGCTAAACGGAAGGAGGTATTGAACACGAAAGCGGAATTATTGAAGACAAGCGCTCAGGATCAGTTCGCGAAATGGGCGAAGCTAAGACGTAGTGCAGACAAAGGATTAGCGGAGCTTGAGAAACTTAGTGCATCTCTCTGTCGCCGGACTTGCCACACGTCACACTGACGCAACTTCTTTCAGATAGCGATGTGGCGTCTACTAAGACCGCTTTTTCCATAAAGTTTAACTCGGCGATCTGGCTGTTGACGACGGGCGTTCAGTTCTTTGTGGGATGGTGGTACAGGAGAACAGCCGTTTTTTACCTCCCACCGGGATGGTTTGGTCCCCTAGGTTGGTGGCTATCATTCCCATTTGCACCCGCAGGTTAGCGCTTGTGAATTTCCCTCTTGAGATCCCACTTGTGATATGGCCTTTCCCCACAGGCTCTGTGAGTGTTGGCGTGTGGCAGATGGCATGTAAGAGGGTAATCTTGATCGGGGAGCGTGTTGTGAAAGATCTGGTAGTCGGTAAGAATTTATGTCAGTCATATTTCTTGATCTGTTTTCGAAAATGTCCTCACAGGCTCTTCACAAGGCACGGCTGAGCCTGCAGCACCGAAGGAGAAATCGTCCGAGAAGGAGACCTAATTAAGATACTGGAGATTTGTATGTATTAGGGCAGTGTAGCCTTGTGCTAATTATTGGCCGGGCGGAACGCAGACATGGGACATGCTGAAGCCTTTATGTAGGTGCACGCGTTCCTGGTGCGTGTCTGCTGGATACCATATGGAACGACAATCTGTTTAAAGCCCTGAGGAAGGTTTGGCGGTGATAAAAAAGCCGTGATGGCTGGTAAGCAGTGTGTAATTGGAAGGACATGTGATATGAGCGAGTGGTGGCCAGCGGACACGCGCCGGGAACGCGTGCACCTACATAAAGGGCGTGATTCCGTACCGACGGTTTCCCGTGTCTGCGATCCGCTTTCGGTGCTCGGATGCGGACACGGAGAGCCGTCCCAAATTGGAAACATATTTAGACACATGCCTCACCTCATTCTGCTTATCCTCCTCACACAATGATCAAAGGCGTGCAGATCCAATCCAAAGTAGCACCCCGTGCCCAGGCTGAGCTTTTCACCGACGGCGCACTCCAGTTCCTCGCGGCTCTTCATAGGACCTTTGAATCAACTAGACAGTCTCTTCTCGTCGCGCGCGAGGAGGCCCAGCGTAGATATGATTCTGGCGTTCCTCTTGATTTTGCTCCAGAGACTGCAAACATTCGTGCTGAGCCTTCATGGCACTGCGCACCTCCAGCTCCCGGTCTCGAAGACCGTCGCGTCGAGATCACTGGTCCAACGGATCGCAAAATGGTCATCAACGCCCTCAACAGTGGGGCCAAGACTTTTATGGCCGACTTTGAAGGTGCGTTGCTCGCTTTTTGCCATTTTGTTTTCTTGCTTACCGTTTGTCCTCAGACTCTAGCTCGCCCACGTTTGCGAACATGATCAACGGCCAAATCAACCTTCGTGACGCCATCAGGCGCAACATTGACTTTGAGTCAAATGGGAAGCAGTATAAACTCTCCGCTGAGCCTGCTGTTTTGATTGTTCGGTCAGTATCCTATATCGCAGACAACAGACGCTTTCTTATCTCTGTCCTTAGACCTCGAGGGTGGCATCTTGACGAACCACGCGTCACCATCGACAACGTGCCCATTTCTGGCTCCATCTTTGATTTTGCCCTCTTCTTCTACCATAATGCAAAGGAACTTGTCAAGGCGGGGCGAGGTCCATACTTCTATCTGCCCAAGATGGAGCACTCCCTCGAGGCACGTCTCTGGAACGACATCTTCCTCTTCTCTCAATCGTACATTGGCATGCCCCACAACACAATCCGCGCTACCGTCCTTATCGAGACTTTGCCGGCTGCGTTCCAGATGGAGGAAATTCTTTTCGAGCTGAGAAACCACTCCTCGGGTCTCAATTGCGGTCGGTGAGTGAGGTTTCCATGGAGGTCTTCAGTTTACCATTGCTGACTTCCTGTCATTTATAGATGGGACTACATTTTTAGTTTCATAAAGAAGCGCAGGGCCGACAGAAGCGCAGTTCTTCCTGATAGGAAGGATGTTACCATGACTGTCGGGTTCATGGATGCCTATGTCAAGCTTCTAATCCAAACGTGCCATAGGTATATCACGAGATTGTTTATTCTTGCATCATACTTATGCTGTCATTAGACGTAAGGTCGCAGCAATGGGTGGCATGTCGGCGCAGATTCCTATTAAGGATGACCCCAAGGCGAACGAAGTTGCCATGTCCAAGGTTCGGGCGGACAAGCTCCGTGAGGTAACCGCGGGACATGACGGCACTTGGATTGCACACCCACTCATCAATCAAATTGCCCGCCAAATCTTCGACGAAAATATGCTTGGCCCCAACCAGGTGAGTTCCGTCCACATGTGCTTTTCACTCACCTTTTACTTACTGCGTTGATCCCCAGTATCACGTTCTTCGCCAAGATGTCAAAGTCGCTGCCGCCGATCTTTTGAACACCAAAGTCCCCGGTAAAATAACTGAGGAGGGCGTACGTGAAAATGTATCGACGTCCCTCGCGTATACCTCTGCGTGGATAGGAGGTAACGGGTGTATCCCACTCAACTACCTGATGGAAGATGCCGCGACCGCCGAGATCACGCGTGTGCAGCTGTGGCAATGGGTACACTACGGTGCTCGTCTCGAGAACGGTCTTCCTATCACGCTTGGGTACATCGACTCATTGGTGAAGGAACTTGCGCCTGGCATTAAGAAGATTGTGGCTGGAGTGAAGGAGGAGAATGTAGATGTTGCAGCGGAATATCTGAAGGCGCAGGTGAGGAAGACGTGGCCGAGCGAGTTTTTGACTAGCGATTTGATGCCCTATCTGGCTATCGCTGATGGAGTCGATCCCAAATACCAAAAGTCGGCTCTCTGAGAGATGTTGAAGTCACACTTCAGTACGTATGATATGTATGTGCACATTTCTTAGTCTATTATTTGCCTCTTCTTTTCGCATTGGTGGATCGTTTGCATCCACGCATGTATATGTATTGTAGTCCCTATCCTTCCTATTCATTACCAGCACCGTACATAGCCTGAAATCACAACACATACTATATATACCTTTCAGGACGCACGTTTGTCCCAGGGTGAGCCTTTGTACTTCGACGGCATTCCTTTCTGGAATGCTAGAGATTCGAGACCCATTATTCCGGTTTCTCAGAAGCAATAAACTTGTCTGCTATCACGTCTCATGACTGACTGGGAAGACTCTTATCAGAGCAGTCATAGTAGTTGTTATTTTCATCATAATAGATTGCATATATGGTGCTTGATAGTAAAATAGGGTTTGCCAAAGCTTGAAAGGGAGTTTGCGCGTCCGCTCATGTTGGAATTGAAACTATATTCTTGGTCTGTCAAGTGTCAGCGTCGACAACTTGAAGCCTGAAGCTGAAGGCATATGGCCATGGTACACTTGTTTATTGCAAGGCTGTACTGCAGCTCGAGGGATGTGTTTATGGCTGAGAAGTAATGGGAAATAGCTACTACGGTTTGAGGGATGGCTTTCAAGGTCTCATCCTCAGATATAACGACTCGTCACTTTACTGAGGGACAGATATGCAGGGGCAAGGATATACTCTGTACCTCGTATCTCTTTTTGGGTGCAGAAATTATGTTCTATGGAAAAGGAGGCACTGGGTGACATCGTCGCATGGACTTTGA
The DNA here is from genome assembly GCA_003313055.1 of Termitomyces sp. MG145. NCBI lineage: Eukaryota > Fungi > Basidiomycota > Agaricomycetes > Agaricales > Lyophyllaceae > Termitomyces > Termitomyces sp. MG145. The sequence goes on along the minus strand of QGOB01000112.1, from coordinate 45,122 downwards.
GACGAGACAATCGAAATCCAAGTGTCGGCGTAATTTACATCGATTTCTTCGTTAACTTCGTATGCCTGTTCATTCGTTGAAGGTTTTTAGCTCGATGGAATTGTTTACCGTTTTATGCTGGTCCGATTGTGAAGGGTTGCTAGGCAGAAGGTAGGTAGGTATTGACATCGTGATTATGCCGCGGAAATGGGATGAGTGAACGGAGATGAATAGTGTAAGGTTATCTGGTTTGAGTATGAGACGGTTACGAGGTGAGAAGGACGGGGCACTTAGATTGGCTCGATCAACATATGGAATTGAGTTGGTGAGGCATAGCCAATATATTCTGCGCAATCGGAAAAAGACAGTCTAACGAGTAGTGAATCAAATCTGCCAACGGAATATGTGAGGATTGGCGTGAAGAAATACATAACAGATTCACTTTTTAGCTGTTGCACGAGAGCGATACGCGACTTCCAGTTTTGTCATGTCTTGTATCCAGCTAAAGAAGGTTCGAATTATTGGTGAAATCCGTGAGATGGAACATGAGAGATAAGATCGTCGCACCGAGAGACGATGTGGCATTCCAGATCCATGGTCAAAGTTGGTAATCTGGCGTTTCAATTGTCATGCAGACAGATGTAACATTACTACTCAGAGTCAGCCTTAAAAGACTTTTAGAGAGTTCGAGAATGACCATGTGAAAGAAGGAGAATATCAACGATGCTTAGACAAGAGATATCGCGGACACAAACTATGTGTCGTGTCGGATGAAAAGGAACATGCGACTGAACACCTCCTTGAAGACCGGATAAGTTAAATGAACCAAAGAAATCAAGAGCGGGTCTACTGGGCTTAAAATGCTTGCAACATAGAACAATCGCAACTACAGATTAGACACGAACACCAAATTTTCGCGAGAACTGTTCCCGCCCAGAGAAACAAGCAGTGGCATTTCGCTGTTCATCTTGATCCTTTATTCCGAGGCGCTGTATTATGGAGTAATTCAAATCTCACTTACCCATCCGAATGGGACCATTTTAATGAAGGCCAATTTACCCCAGCATCGAGTTCAAGGACTGCATTGAATATAGTGGGCAACAATTTATGGAAGATTAGTCATTCACTGTCCTCATAAATGGGTGTGTGTATAACTCGCCCACCCCGCGAAGCGGCGGGTGTTGAATACAAGGTCGGAATACATGGGAATCGTATGTCATCTACCCTACACTATATCAGAGGCACCGATTTACGGACACATCCGACGGATAATGCGGCACATGCAACTAGAGGAAAATGATGTGAATCTCTTCTACAAGTGGGATGCGCGATACTGACTGAGAGGTTCCGTTGCAAACTGCCTCAATCCTCCTCCAGGACATCGAGCTCTATGACATGGTGTCACAGCCTAGAAATTACTTTACGCTATCTCTGTTCTTATTTCTCTTATTCCAACCGCTCCGATCTGCACGTTTGATTGAACGCTTTCTATGATACTGAACCCCTAGGTTCACCAGGGATATATATGGATACAACAGCACAATTAATACAATAGCACCATTCAAAGTTCTGAGCCAGTAAGTACTTACCATTTGTCATCAGCGCTGTTTTGCTTTTTGATCTGGCAAGACATGAGCCTCAGAAATCATTCGATACGTCAAAAGACAAGCTACACATCAGAAATTTCATGATTGATTCCACCGTCGAATTCTCAATATTTAAAATTGACAGATCTATACCTTTTCTAGACTCTAGCTATTATTCGGGCACTGTTCGTTATGAAAAGAAGTTCCTAGTCAAAATAGAAAGAAAGACAGGAAACCAATACGGCAAGACCGTCGTTCATGCAGCTCGCAATCCAGCTGGCGTCCATTGCCAATCTTACAAAGTTGCCAGTTGCTTGGTAAAATAGATGGATAAAGTTGAGGCCTTGGCTTGGCATACTTGGTCGAAGTCTCCTTAAAACTCAATGTAACATCCTACAGATGAGATGTCAGGCTGGACGAAATGTACGCATGACAACGAAGCCAGTGCACGAGGAGACTGAATGGCGGACAGTCAACATTCAACAACTCGGCCTTTCACCATATCCTTCCACCTCACGAAAACCGGTGCGAAGCTGAGGAACCATATTCATATGCGCGTCATAATGTCTGGGTGAAAAAACATGGCTCTGCTGGTGCACCCCCCCTCTCCACAATCATGCTGCCCATCATCTACAAAAGCATTCAGTGCTTAGATGTTCAACTTCGTCCTCCTCCAGTGACGGCGCTTGGCGTTATACTGGGATTCAAAACAACAAAATAAGCAATCATTCCCTAGTCACTAAGACTAAGCTTGCAAACCTGGATTTTAGTGTCCGTCTTCAGACGGAACCATTGTGGGATGGGCCTACGACAGAATATATGTCAATATCTCGGGATAGTTGGAGATCGCTGGGTAAACGCACCTGTTTTGACGTCCTGCCTTGGCGAGAATTCTTTTGGTGCGGAAGGTCTTCTGGGAGGGCTATCACATTATTTAGCACGCATGAACATGCATATTGAGCGACAGGGCGCGTACCATCGTCGGGCGGCGGGGTTGTTGTCGGTGGTGTCGGACGGATAGGAAAAATAAGGTTTGTCGGGTGGCACTGACTGTATAGTTGCTTTCCCTTCCGTCGGACACTGCCGAGATATGCCGAGATCCTTTCTCACGGAGAGCAGCGGCCCGGCGGCGCCGTGGGCACGCTTGACACGTCGGTTGCTTAATTCTTGGGATTTGGGACGATCTCAACTTCCCTGCGTCGCCTTCTGTTCAAACAGCCATGAGACTCTTGCAATGGTTCCCTTTGCTCTTTGCCATTGCTGCCTTTGCAGCTGATGCGGAGCCTCCTACAGAGCTCGTGATTGAGACGACTTATAAGCCCGAGGAGTGTACGATTGGCGCTCAGAAGGGAGACCAGATTCAGGTCCATTACGTGCGTATCCAGGTTCATTCCTCTCATTCTCAAGCCTGACTTGCTTGCTATATAGACAGGCTCACTGTTTGACACAGGAAAGAAGTTTGACTCTAGGTTCGTGCTAATGATGTTATTCACACTTGTGGTTTCTTGACACTCGAGTCCTTAGCCACGATCGCAACGCACCTCTAAAACTCACACGTATGTATTTGTTATGTTATTATTCAATTGACACGTATTGACCTGTCGACGCTCGAATCTTCAAGTCGGTGTTGGTCAAGTCATCAAAGGATGGGATGAGGGACTGCTCGGCATGTGTGTCAGCGAGAAGCGTAAACTCACCATTCCTCCTGAGTTGGGATATGGTGCGTAGTTGTGTTTCTGACTATCAACTGAGAATTCCACCTCTGTATTTCTATAGGCGCCCGGGGTGCCGGTGGCGTCATTCCTCCTGGTGCTACACTCGTCTTCGAGACAGAGATGGTTGCTATCAACAGGCAGGATGAGAAGCGTGACGAACTCTAATCCTCTACTGAATTCAGAATGCAATGGACTTTATTTAACCCATGTACGACACATTTATGGATGCAGTCAAATGCTACGGATTTAAAACGAGCTCCTTTCGCTGGAACAGGTTTGCGTACACAACAACTTCTTCCAGAAGAATCTTTATAGGAACAGGATAGTCGAAGAATCGACAAATGCTCAAGAGAAGCCGACTTACGTGTTGCCCGCATGGCTACTCTCTTTGGGCGATTCACGCAGTGACGGGATCATGGGAAATCCAGTGGCGCTATTTTCCAAGTCGCAACGGGAGTTTCTTGGCTCAAATATGGTTTCGTCTATCACCGTAGTCTATGCAAGGTCCAAGGTCACACCGCAGAGGACGCGTCGACGTGTTGCATTAAGTCAGGTGAAAGCTATTAACAGAGCCGATGAAACGGGGATCGACACGTGCACGTTACCATCAGTGTTATGTAATCTAAAGTCCATTTTTCGATCGCGTCCCGGTCACAAGCTTGTGTCACCTATTGCATCATCGGCTCTTCCATGACTGTCGCGTCGTCATCTCGACAACTTGTTCTTCTGTCATATAAATGCAGCGCAACATCTTCTCTCGCTTTTCCTTAGCTACTCATTACCCCCTTAGAGTCTATCAACGACCTGTCATCCCACGAACTCTCTTGGCTCGCACTATGGCTTCTCAAAAACACCAGACTCTCATTGAGGCTATTAAGGATGATCATCAGGAGGTACTTGATATTTTTTTCACAATACGACGAGGGCTGACTGATTAGTAGATGTACGATTATTACGATCAGTACGTCAAGGCAACTGGAAACCCCGATGCGCAGGAGCGTTGGGCTAGACAGCTGACCTGGGAGATCGCACGACATGCCGTTGGAGAAGAGATCGTTGTTTACCCTCTTATGGAGACTCATCTTGGCGACAAGGGCGTCGAGCTTGCTGACCAGGACCGTGCGGATCACTTGGTACGTGTCTACAGATTTCCATATACAAGTACTCATTCTGTGTTTGAAGACTGTAAAAAAGCAGCTATACGAGCTCGAGTCGTTGACCCCCGGTGATGACAACCATGCTGATTTACTCAAGTCTATTATGGGTCATCTTCATGAGCATAATGACAGCGAGGAGATGAATGATTTGCCGCTTCTCGAGCCAGCTCTTGGGAAGGACGGCAGTATGCAAGCTGCTTCGAAATTCACGAGAACGAAGCAATTTGTCCCGACTAGGTTGGTAATCACAAGCTTTCCAAGTTTCAATTCCTGAAGGACTTCTTTGCTAGGCCTCATCCATCTGTTCCCGACAAACCACCTTTCGAGACCCTTAGCGGATTACTAGGGGCGCCGTTGGATAAGTTGAAGGATATGTTCTCCAAGTTTCCTACGCAAGAGATGATGGATAAGGTCAAATAAAGTCCGAAGAGCTGCTTGACTTCTATTTATAGGTATACACGAGTACAGATGTAAGGGATTTCTCTTACTTCGTAAATTCATCAAAGTCGACATTTCCGCGCTACTGCTTGGCACGAAACACGGAATAAGGTGCGGCTGGCTATCCTCCACACATTACAAAAATAAATCAAGATCCGGATCCAAGCCTCGCTGGAAATATCTCAGCGCGCGAAATGATTTGTTGGGACACTTGATTTTCATCGTCCATGGTAATGTTTCTGTAACGCGTTCCCAATCTATTACAGATGTTTATATGTGGGTACCTCACATACAGAGTGAGGAGTTCGCCACGCGCACGCAAGACTTGTACGTTATCATACCGATAGTCGTTCCACAAGGCAGACGCGGGGTGAAATTCCCGTGGTGACAGGCTTTCAACATACGGCATTGTTATATTGTGTTTTGAATCACCATGGTACGAGTGTACCCATTGTCCAAGCTGGTCCACCAAACATAAGACTTGAGAGTCTCAAGAGCAAAAATGTAGGGCCTCACTGGGAGTTGAACCCAGGACCTCCTCGATTATTGCTATCAAGCTCCCAAACGAGGAATCATACTACTAGACCATAAGGCCGTGATTGTACTTGCTAAAGACTCCTTTCATGTCAGCAACCTGTAGCCAAAATATCGCAATTCGGAAGATGCCGAAACCACTTGAGTCCTGCTTTCGACTGAAGACTCTTCAGACGCCGCGTACTAGAAAACTGAAACATGGCGACCATACACCCTTCGCGAATGGCTCTGATTTCCCAGTCAGGCGGGCGTCCAGAAGCTTATGCGTCCCGCCGTCGGTCTCCATCTCCAGTACATCGACGCCGGAGTCATATACCCGACCGTAACAAGAATCGTGAGCCTACAAGAGACAATGAAAAAGAAAGAGATAATGGGAGAAGAGAGAGTGACTATAGTGACCTTAGGCGAGGCCGGGATGAACACGCAAGAGATAATGATCGTGAGGGACGCAGTGAACGACGAAGAGCCAGTCCAGAATACGACGACTATCGACGGTCAGCTACGCAACCTGAAGACCAAAATCGAGCGCCTTGGCGTCAGGCAGAGAATATGTCTGCCAATCGGCACAGCGGGGGTAGACCGTCTTACGCTGGTGGTCCTTCAGGCGGCAGCGATTTTATGGAAAGGTTCCTCGTGTTTTCATTATTTTGTGGCCCATCTTTCTAACGTTTAAACGTAGTCGAAGGTTGCAACGAGAAAGTCAAATTGTTGATATCTGGCCACCATCTCCCAAGGGTCCTGCACGCGACTTGTACGCTAACTAGCTATCTAGTCGACTTGTCTTGGGAAAATTAACATGCTTTCCAGATCACCGAAACGATCGAGCAAAAGGTCCAGAAGAGCACGCTCACTCTCTTCTGACTCCTCTTCGTCCTCTGAAGAGGAACGACGCAGGAGAGACCGCAAAGAGAGGAAACGTTCAAGGAAGGAGAGAGATATGGAGAAGAATAGTGAGAGGCGCCGATACCGATCTCGATCACGTAGTCGGTCTCGGCGAAAGAGTTATGATGACGACAGTGAAGACGACAGGCGCAGGAGGCGTGACAGAGGCCGAGATCGTCGCACGCGGGACCGCTCGAACAGTAGGGCGCGTACCAAGAGCCCTGAACCTTCCAAACGTAGCCCTTCTCGCCGTACGGCGGAAGACGAAGATGAATGGGTCGTCAAGGAACCCATGGCACCTCCTCCTGTCCCCGTACGAAGTGAGACAAAGGAGACGGCAGTTTTTATGCCTCGCATGCCTGCTTTTGATGAGGAAGATGATTCTGCCGATGAATTAGGTCCTCAACCTCTTGTCAAAGCCTCTACTTCCCGACGTATCGACGAGCGGTCTTACGGTGGTGCTTTGCTCCGTGGTGAAGGCAGTGCTATGGCGGCTTTTTTGCAGGAAGGCACAGAAGCGCGTATTCCTCGTCGTGGTGAGATTGGATTGACGTCGGACGAGATTGCCAAGTATGAGGGGGTGGGGTATGTGATGAGTGGAAGTCGTCATCGGAGGATGAATGCTGTGCGGATGAGGAAGGAAAACCAGGTTATCAGTGCAGAGGAGAAGCGTGGTATTCTGAAGTTGCAGAAGGAAGAGAGGGAGAGGAGGGAGTCAATTCTGAGAGAAGAGTTCAACGAGCTTGTTGAAGAGCGGTTGAAGGGCGCGACCCTTCGTGAGCCCAAGGCAACATAATGCATGCCAGTAGGGTGCAAGCAAAGCACACGCTTCGATTGTACATTGACCACTATAAGGCTCCGTTGCTCACAACTCTGTTTCACTGATTAGCATAAAGCGTACGAGTACGGATATGTTTTTCTTTTCTTGATAAATACTGAACCCAGATAATAACGTATTTCGACAATAATCAAATTAAGCCAACATCTGCAATGTACTTTCTGACGTGTTCCTCCCAGGACACATAGTGCTCAACGCACAGAGAGAAGCTCAACACACAGAGAGAAGTAATCAGGTGCTTACCATTTGTCAGCAAACCTAAGAGTAAGAAAGCCGTAGCTGCCAAAGGTAATCAGAGCCGAGTGAGTTAGAAAGGGAAACCATTTACTGTTGTCAAAAAAAGGCTATCCAAGTAGGTCGCTAACAAAATGGTATAAGGACGGATCGCATTGATATTAGATATGACCAGACCTGTCCACGCTACATAGTTACCAAACAAATCAGAATCAGCACATAATTGAACAAGAGGAAGGGAAGAAGACCACACTGCACCATCCCGTTTGGTACCATCAACCAGGTGTAATCTTTATTTCTTTGATGAACGAGGAGTATCATGATGTTCGATAACTCCAGGAGCCTGCATTCGGACATTGAGAATGGGATGTCCTATTGCAAAATTTGTCCCGATATGGACCAAACTGGGCATGAACTAATTGTCAGAATATAATCTTGTTTGCACATCCGCGTAATGTCGTCCAGAAGACTGCACCCAGGGTTAGGGAAACATATTTTTTCCAACTATAGAAGCGCTTGCGAGGGTGTCGACGACCCAATTTTCATCTTTTGATGAGCGAGTAAGCTTCAGTATCGCCATGGCCTTTCAAACTCTGACAATAGGTAGAGCGTTTTAGCAACGCGAAGACCACCAGATGTCAAGTCACGGTCCATGAGTGTATAATTGGTCGGTTGCCGAGGCGTTATCAACCATGTCATCCAAATCGTGCGTATGCAGAAGCACCTCCAGTCAGAGCTGCGAAAGCTCTGCTTCAATGAGTCCGAAGTGCCCCCGCTATTTCTGCGATTCTGCCCAATATACCTTTCGTGATAGGGAAGTATGGGTCTAGAGGTGGTCAATTGACAATGTGACCTCGCGGTTAAATAGAGCTCGAGCGGCTCGGATGATCTTCAGATAAACTGTAGGTCGCCATGAACCAGGCCTATTGCGTTTGAGAGTCATGAAACGTGCACATTTGGGCGAGTAGTCAACGCGCATTGACAACAGACTTAGCAAACTGTGAATGATTGTGACTCAAGAAATTTATTGTTCGGTGAACATTGATTGAGAACGCACCCGATCCAGATTGACCTAGAAAAAGTACTTTGTAGCAATAAAAATTGTGAAAATAGCTAAAGGTTCAATCGCACCTCGTACTTCCCGCTTCCTCGCCTCTTTCTTTCGCAAAGCTTCTTCCTATTTGAGCGTCTTCGGCCAAGAGCATTGTTACGCTTACGTTCAATGTCTCGTCTATAGATTACTAGCACGTTCTGCGTCTAGGCCATGATATTCCGCCTCGATAGACGATGGTCAGCCCTACTAGCTATAGTACGTCAAGTATGAAGGTCGTTTGTGTTAGAGAGGAGAAAATCTTCTGTCGTGCTCGCTGGACTTAACATGCTGTCTCGGAAAGTCTCGAGGCAAACCATCTTCCCTGTTGAATAATTCTCGCAGCACAGGCTATCATACATGGCATGAAATTGTATAAATCGAATGAGTCGAATCCGTAATTCGGGAATTAGAAGACTCCTGTTTTTGATCCGAGAGAGCACTTGCTCTCCCCAGAACAAGGTCTCCGACTCCGATTCTCCCGATCAGAATTTTCAAAATTCACTTTGAAGAACATCGATGTTTTTCCCTTGTTTTTTCCTTCAGGAAAAACCAACATTTAAAAACAGAGCAAGGTTTAATTTAGTCATCACGCGATCACAGGTTCTCAACTTCTCAGATCTCAGGCTTAATGTCGCGCTTCCTCGCCTTCCGACGACACCGACCTTGGTTCGAGGTCATACTCCTTTAAACGTCCCTTCCTCAATTTAGACTTACTTAGCGCAACATATCTCCGCTGTACAAGGGCATTTGGAAAGCCATTCGCTTGCTCATTATATCCAAAAGCTAGTTCGACACTTGTTTACCAAGGACTCTTGCATTAGCTCGGCCCTGTGATTACATGCCTAAATCGGGCCAGTCAGTCGGACGATGAATATTCAATCTTCAATACTCAATATTAAATCCTCCTAGCATGTATATGATGTCATCAAAGCTGAGTATAGATATTTCGCTTCTTATACTCTAAATTCGAGACTCCTCTCTCCCCGCGCTCTTACCGACTGGGCGATACACAAGATGACCTCCCTTTATGATCACGGTGTTGGTTACTCCTCATCGCTCACGCGTGCCACAACGATCCCAGTAGAGAAACTCAGGGATCCATCTTTGAACATCTGTGAGTTATATTCAAGGCAGGTTTGTCGACACAACTATGACAGCTACACCTAGCATACATTCGTGTTCAATGGGTGGACCTCATCAACAATATCAGATGTCGTGTAGTTCCCCTTTCTTACTTTTTGAAAATGCTCGAGTCATCAAGACCTGGTGTCGGAGTTGCCAAGGCTTCACTGGGCATTGTATACTTGAAGGTTGCTCCTGGCTTCACGGCTTCGGGAGAGTATCTCTATGTACCAGATCTCTCCACCATTAGGACCTGTCCGTACGCTTCCGGTGAAGCCGTCGTTTTCGGCTGGTTCAACGAGAAAACGCCGTACCCCGGAATCGATGGCAAACTGACATTGGATGTTCACTTATGTCCCCGCGCCATTTTGCAACGCGTCGTCAGGTCAGCATTTTTAGGTTATTTCTACTAAATCGAATTAGTGTTGAAGTTTGATAGGGAATCATCCAACGCTGGTGTTGAATACCTTGTAGGATTTGAGTCCGAATTCATCCTACTCAAATCGACCAAACCTGTCGTAGCTGCAAGTCACCATAACTGGACAGCCACCAACGGCTTCCCTTCTGGCTCGGTAGTTGCAAAGACGCTCAAGGAAATTGCCGATGGGATCCAATTATCAGGTATTGAGTTGCAGATGTACCATGCGGAAGCTGCTCCTGGGCAGGTAATGAATTTGCTCTGGTTAGGCCTACAGCGACGACATCTCTCAAATTTCTTTCATAGTACGAGGTTGTTACCGGTCCTCTTCCTCCTCTGGAAGCCGCCGACGCGTTGATCCATACCCGAGAAATTATTTACAATACAGCTGCTAAGTACGGATTGCGTGCCACTTTTGCTCCGAGGATCTATATGGACTCTGCGGGTAGCTCCACGCATACGCATATATCGGTTCATTCCAAGATCAACGACAAAGTGCCTGACAAGCTTTCATCCATCGAATCTTCTTTCCTTGCTTCGGTCCTTCTCAATCTCCCCGCTTTGACCGCGCTGACATTGCCTATTCAAGCCTCGTATAAGAGGATGGCAGACGGGGTCTGGTCTGGTGGCACATACGTAAATTGGGGCACTGAAAATCGCGAGGCTCCGGTGCGCCTAGCCAACGCCACATCCCCCTCCTCCAGGAACTTCGAGATGCGCTTCGTTGACGGGACTGCGAATCCGTACGTCGTTCTCGCGGGTATATTGGGTGTTGGCTTTGCAGGTATTCGTGACAAGTCTGAACTCAAGATCAAGGACTGCCCCGGCCCCAAGACCGCAGCTCAGCTAACTGAGAACGAGAGACGAGCCCTTGGGATTACCCAGAGGATGCCATTGACATGGGATGAGGCACGTCAAAACCTATCGAAGAATACGATCATAAGGGATTTTGTTCTCGGAGCTGAGTGTACAGAAAAGTATCTGGCAGTTAACCAGGTAAGTTCACGCTTCGTTATGCATCCTTGTAGCCCTATTAGTTAACCAAACAGACTCTTGCTGATGCCTTGAATCTCGATGGTAATGATGAAGTGGCGTCGCTGACTCGCCTGGCCGAGTTCTATTGAGTGCATCTCTGGCTGCCAGTGATTTGGTGACAAGTTCAGACTCTTGTAATACATATCCTCCAAGTCTACATCTCGTAATCAAGGCGCAGGGTAGTGGACGTTCAGATGAATACTAGACTCTTCATGCTTCAAGACCAGAGTTTAAAATGTTGACAATACTAAGGCACAACTTGATCAAAGCGTACATTGATTTGCGCGAAATTAGACCTCAGGTTTTATGTAAGACCATATCAAGTTGTTTATTAAGATCTGCATCACAACCGTTGAGGACGGAGATGCTAGTCCAAATAACTTCCCCTCTGCCCAGGCAGATCTTTTCGTTGTCTTTTCGACTCTTTTGGGTTCATCCGGCTTAGCGGTGGTCTTGTCATTCCGGTCTCCTGGGACTCTTTCATTGTAATAGCTTGCCTTGGCATGTTTGCATAGACAGTTCTTGTCTGCTTGGCATGACTTGGTACTAAGAGTGTGGCATAGGATGCACACTACTGCCAGCTCGGAACTTGACGTTATGATGTCACTGCAGGTCCTATGTGCTGCTCTCTCAGAAAATCTGCATGTTTGAGCTCAACGAGGCCACGTTTGTGCAAACCTCATTCAGAAAAGGGGGTTATTGATTGCCCATAGTAGACGAGTGCTTAGATGGCGTTTGTTCGTGGCGATCGGAACAGGGTATAACTCAATCGCTGGCCAATGGATCACGTCAAAGTGTATGTGGATGGACTTGTACATCATCTGCGGCGTTTGCTTCTTGACGGTCACGCTTAGAGTCATTTATAGCGACCTGATTGCTATCCGTTCTTCGGTCTCCATGGCGTTCGAACTCGACATCTCAGGAAAAGTTCAGGCTGGCTGGGAACGGAACGCCTACAGTAGGTACCACATCGCTTCACATGGTTAAACGGGCACATGCGAATTGTATTCTCATAGTTGCATGTGCCACACTAGTTGCCTACGAATACCGTGAGTACTGGACCCTTTCCGAGTTAATCCTATCTTTCTCAATCCTATCTTGGTTGCAGTCCTTCAACTAGATGCTGAGGCGAGTCAACATCATCATCAATATGATTGCATTGGACTAGAGAATGTGTAAGGACTGATGAAAACCTCCGTCATGCTAGGTAGAGTTTTTTTGGGTGAGTTAAGTTTGAAGTTTTTGCAAAATTTGTAATCCCAATTGGAGTTCAGAAACAAAGATGGTCGATAGCAAAGTGTTTGTTTCTTTGGGTGGGAACAGATGACGTCGGGTTAGTTTTTATGGCTAATGCATATGCAGTCACGATATTACGCCCTCGGATATAATATGTATGTTGCATATATTCTCAAGTTCTATACGCCATATTTTATTTTATTTTGATCCAGATCGAATGCTGTCGGTCGGTATCTCTAATTGAAATGCAAATAATGCTTCACGAACCTTTGTCCAGTTTTCATGTTCGAGCGTCCTTCATATGGAGTAAGCATGCTCTTACATTCGGCTGTCTACTGATTTCCTGATGGCTGTTTAACTAGATGTTAGCCAGGCTTTTGAGATAAATCTATGCTCTCACCCCAATTGTGTGTTGTCCTTTCCTAGGTGTAAGTGTACGGCGCCTGGTATTCGTTGAAAAGCTTTCAATTGCATTTCCCCTTTCTACGTTGTCAGGCTCTACTTTTTTCCACTGGCAAAACACGGGAGCAAGTTTGCAGGTCATCACGACACATAGTCCGTCTCTTTCTATGTCCCTGATATTTGCTGTGTACGTCTTAACGATTCTTTCTTTCTTCGCACCAGTCATTCTCGAACTCAGGCTATACGCTATGTATGGAAGCACTAAAAAGATACTTGCTCTATTTGTAGAGGAGTTGCCTGTCAAAGGGTTCTTGGGCTGACGGATATGATCAGGTGTTCATGACGTTTGGAGAAGCCTTAGCCATGGGCTTAGTGTTTGGTCTGCCACAGCAAAAAACCATCGGTATCTCATAGTCTCGGTGCAACCCCCTTATGATCAAGCTCATTGTCTTCCACAGGCACCAACAACCCCCTACCCGGTGTCTTCATTTGCGCTGACGCAGACCCCTTAGATGGCAGCCACTGGGTTGTATACTACTGGGCCGCGATCCTTGTTATTGAAAGCATCTTATTATCATTAGCAGTGTACAAGGCATGGCAACACCGGACATCACAGCGTGGTAGCACTCTTATGCGACAGCTAACAAGGGAATCTGTGTTATATTTTTTCACGTCAGTCCGCAAGTGTTACCAGTTTTGAGCTGCTCAACAAACTTGTTCGTTCTATCTACCCAGGATATTTTGGATATACCTTGCCAATCTGATCCTCTGGTATATCAATCGGGTCAGTCTAAGTAATCTGTCATCATCATCTTTTGACTGTCTCACAAACCAGATAACTTTGGATGAGCTTGGCACCGCATTCTCCTTCGTTATCTCGAGTATCTTCGCAAATAGGCTGCTCATCTCTGTTCGTTCAACACATTACCACAATATCAATGATGGCGATACCTACCTCCCACCTGTCCGCTTTGTTAAGGGTGACTCCTTGGATGAAAGTGAAAGGCTGAATGATACCATTGAACTTACGACTTTCAATGAACGGACAGGGGTGTAATAAGCCAAAGCCCTTTTTCTGATTTTAGCCATTTAGTGTAGAACTTGGGGATGATATCATCTGACAAATGATCTACAAGGGATTGATGAGTTGGATAGGTTGGATTGTTTTCCTCTTTTAGACACTACTCACCTTCTTTTGTTTGGTTAAATATGTAGTAATCAATAGGGTGGCAATTCTGATATTATTGGCTGGAGCTGATTTAGAATTAGGAATCTCAAGAGTTTCAAGGTTGAGGGGTGGGAGGGTCAGAGGAGTCAGTCACTATGTCTGTTGAAGTGATGTGAAGAGATTATGTAAGGTGTATTCAAGTTGGTGTATAATAAATATCATTTCTCAGATATATATGTGGTGTGTATAAGAAAGGGCTCACATTGCAGTTTGGGGGCAAGCCTCCAACAAGCTACGTACCTGTGCTGAAGGCACAGGACATAGCTCGTACTGTAGAGTGGATGACATACAAAACCCATGTATTCCTACTTTGAAATTTCAAGACCCGGCCTTCGGCCGGGGGCAGAGATATACACACACACACACCATTTACTTCCAGCCATTCCAATATCTAGGTCACATTTCATATCTGGGCCATTAACAGCCTTAACCCTGAAAGGATATTCTTGCTTTCAGGGGCCAGGATGGCAGACAGGTACATAAAAAGGGGGTTACTGAATGGAGATTTTGACTGATGTGTCAACTTTGATTATCGGAACTCAGTTGCTGTCACCGAGGTTTGATTAAAAAAAGTCATTAGTTTGAAGCCAACGAATGACTATATTTAGAACTCTGAGTTCGATTGTAGCCCGTCACAGACTCTACTAATAGTCTCGAGCCTCCCGTCATACGACTCCCCCATCCGTATTTATTGGTTAAAACATGGAATCACCACACACACACTTCAAAGCAACTTCGAAAAGACCCCTTCGAATTAACAGGGATACATACTTGTAAGTAGCAGCTTAGCGGTTCCCCTGGTTATCTGGATAATCACGCACTACGTCGACCGATTACATCAAGAGCCTTCCGAAAATTTCAATAGTTGTACCCTGTGTAAAGTCGACTTGAAGCTTCAACTTGGCTCCAGCCAGCCTAAATGCGTCACTATGCTGTCCACAATGACCAGCCAGTGGCAACGAGTCGGCAGATCTTGATAATGCAAAGACTCTGCGACTGTCACGGCATGTTTTGCCTAGCTTCTCAAAACTCCTTCTAGTCATGACACTTAGGTATTCAAAATGATAATACAGAACCCTCGAAGCCCCTAGAAGTCAGCCGCACGACACTAGCTATATAATCGCCTCAAGCGCAAACAGCTTGTCCGTAAACAGCTTGTCCACTGCAACGTCAACAGAATGTTTCGAGCAGACAACACAGACAATAACCCTCATGCTGGTGAAGCCGCAAAACTGAATCATGACGAATCTCTGCTGGCACGTCTGGGTTATAAACAAGGCAAGCGGGGTGTTTTCACGTACACTCTCGGATTGTATTAACGATGATTAAGAATTTCGGAGAGTCTTTAGTCCAATTGAAGTTTTTGGTGTTGGTTTTGGTATCATTGGATTGGTTCCCTCCATGGCGTAGGTCTGTTCGATGTGTGAATGAAGTATAACCTCTGACAAGGTTTTTCTAATCGAAGTTCTGTCCTTCTTTTCTCCGTACAGAACGGCGCTGCGGCCATGATATGGGGTGTAAGTTCGAGTCTATCCTCGTTCGATCTTCTTTTAAGCCCTTGTACTTATGGCATCCTAACAGTGGGCACTATGTGCCTTTTTCCTCGCGATTATTGGATTGGCTATAGCGGAGCTTGCGTCAGCCGCTCCGACTTCCGGTGGCCTCTATTATTGGACCTTTATGTTCTCGCCACCAAAATGGCGTTTTTTTCTAGCCTGGATTGTAGGATGTGCGTAACCCTTGATCTCTGGCGTTCGTTCAGGTCTAATCGTCATCAGACTCCAACACCGTTGGTAATATTGCAAGTGTAGCTGCAGTGGATTGGGGCCTCGCGGTCCAGATCATGGCAGCAGCCAGTATCGGGTCCAATCTTACTTTCACTCCGACAACGACCCAGACTTTGTATGTAACTTCTCTTGCCTTCGGCCCCGGCCACTACGTATTGATGACCTGTTTCACAGCGCTCTCTTTGTTGGGCTGCTAATATTGCACTCAACAATTTGTAGTGTAAACCCTAAAGTTGTTGCTCGCCTGCAAATACCCTTCATTAT
The DNA here is from genome assembly GCA_003313055.1 of Termitomyces sp. MG145. NCBI lineage: Eukaryota > Fungi > Basidiomycota > Agaricomycetes > Agaricales > Lyophyllaceae > Termitomyces > Termitomyces sp. MG145. Next base: position 29,174 of record QGOB01000112.1, on the reverse strand, counting down.
AATTAATGTTGCGTACGTATTTGCATCTTTCTTCCTTTCTTTGTGTGACCTTTGAAATGGCAGACTTTGTCTTGTTCTGATCATCGGAGTGCCAGTTGCAACTCCCAAGGAGCTCAGAAACGACGCCGCGTATGCTTTTGGCGATTTCCAAAATTGTAGGCCGAAGATTCTGCAGTGATTTCCATTCTGATCAAACAGCATAGTCACTAGCTGGCCCAATGGATATGCATTTATACTGAGTTTCATGGCGCCTCTGTGGGCCATTGGTAAGTATCAAACCCTTTGTTCGATAAGGCAAAAACTCGATGCCCCCTTTTCCAGGCGCTTTCGATTCCACGGTTCACATAAGTGAAGAGGCATTGAACGCCGACGTCGCTATCCCCTACGCCATTATCCTTGCATATACCTCAAGTTGTATCCTTGGCTGGGGTAACGTTTCTTCTAATACACCATCGTTTCGTTGATCTCAGAGAATTTGCATAGCGATTAATGTGGCCTTAGCCTTTTCTATGGGTCCTGACGTGGAAGGCATTATTAGCAGCCCGATTGGACAACCGATGGCCACCGTGCGTCACTCATTCTATCAGCATCAGAATGTATCTGTCATCTGGTTATTGCGTAGGTTCTCTTTAACTCCTTTGGTACCCGCGGTACACTAGCAGTTTGGGTGTGGATTATTGTTGTCCAGTAGGCGAATTGTGACCTTCTAACTCTAGAAGACTAAGTAACTGTTTTGCAGATTTGAGATGGGAGTGAACATGGTAGGACTGACTCCATAATATATCTGCACTCGCCAGTTCTTATCTTCCTTCAGTTGACCACTGCTTCACGTCAAGTTTTTGCGTTCTCGCGTGATGGTGCTCTGCCATTATCCAGATTCTTATACAAGGTCGACAGCCGTACTTATGCTCCAATTTTTTCCGTCTGGTTTGTCGCCACCATCTCTTTGATGTTGGGCCTCTTGGCATTCGCAGGACCTACTGCGATTAACGCTATCTTCTCTCTTGTTGTGGCTGGCCAATATTTTGCGTATTCTGTACCTATTGCGGCTCGGTTTGCTGGGAGAGAAGAAATTAGACGTGGACCTTTTTCATTGGGCAAATGGGTCAGTTGTAGTTTCAGATCGTAAAGTTTTCAATAATAATACTCAGACTATTTCAGAGCAGATATATCGCCGCCATTGCGGTAACCTGGATGGTGTTTATCATCGTAGTCTTTTTCTTCCCGTATCAGCCGGGCCCTGACCGCGCCAACATGAATTACACGGTGGTTGTTCTCGGTCAGAATCATCTTGATTCCAACCGTCCGCTTTAGCTCATTGACGTTTACAGGCGGAACATTACTCCTTGCAACGATTTACTATTTTTTCCCAGTTTACGGTGGAAGGTATTGGTTCAAGGGACCCATACAAACCATTGTGGAAACAGATGTTGCGGGCCAGGATACGCGAAGTGATATCAAGACTGAGACCGACAATACATGGGAAAAGAGTTCAACATCAGGTTAAGCTTCGACCCATATACGAGATGTACATGTATTTACGTTCATCGTGAACATTTAATCTAAGTTCTTGCTCTGAATTTACTCTAGTTTTCAGGCAAGATGACATGACCGTCTCCTTAAATGACCGGGATTTTTCAGCCCGCATATACATTAGTGAGCAGACAATGATTCGACTCTCTTTAGAAATATATCACCCTTTTCGACGGCGGACCCGTACGTTTTGTAGCTCTGGCGGTCCTCAATTGGTCTCCCTGCGTGCGTTTCCCTTTCTCCTCATGTTTCTGAGATCGGTGGTCAATTTCACTCTTCTGGCGCTTGAAGGCATGAAAATCGTCTTCATCTGCACCAGCAGTATCACCAATACCAAGAATATCCTTAGTCGCATTATCTTAAAAGAGAATGCGTGAGGACGAAATGCTAGGGTGAACTATAGGAAGGGACTCACCTTTCTTTCCTAAATCACAATCTCTGGCAAGATGCGTTGTATTCCCACATAGCTTGCAGCATCCTCCATTAGGGTAAACGCCTTTTTCTTTATTCTGAGGACAAGATGAAGCAAGATGTCCTTCGCCGTTGCAAACGAAACATGACGCGAAAGGAAGGGGATTGGCTTGATCGACGGACCTCTTGCATCTTGAGAGTATATGTTTCGATGAGCCACATCTAAGATCACTTGAGGCGAGACGACTCTTCTATCAAAAGCATTTTGACAAACCTGTAGCAAATGCCTACAATTTTGGCGTTCAAGACGTCCTCATTCGGCTTTTCTGTGTTTGGGCAATCTTTCGCAGCATGACCTTTTTGGCGGCAGGCATAACAAATCGTTGCTTCCAGTCTTTCGTGGACACGTTGAAGGCGTCTTCGTTCGGAAGCAGAAAGAACTAGGGCCTTCATAAATAGGTCGATACCTTGGCAAGATGTAAATACGCGCCTTTTTCTTTTTTGGCTTTTTCTCTCATCTTTTTCTTTGCCGACTTAGACAGTGTTCCATCGGCTGCTCTAGTTTGCGCCTCCAAGATCAACCTTTCCCGTTCCGCAGCCGCTTCAGCTGCCTTAACACCAGTATTGCCGTCTCTCATTGATGGTTTCGTCCGTTTCCGTTTCTTCTTTGGGGGCACAACGAGATCCACATCTGTCTCAACCGATTGAACATTCTCGATTTCTTCCGGTCCTGTTGTCTTGGGTTCTAGATTGTCTTGGCACTGGGAAGTTGCTTCAAGATATGTCCGCTTTCTCCCAAAGTTCGTGATTCTGGTCATTGTGGGAGAGCGGAGTTTTCCGAATCTATCAAAGGATTTATTTCGAGCATTTTCAGCACAAACAATAAGCAAGCGATTCGATCCCACAATTTTCCATCCTGAGCACCCTCTCACGCAGAAGGCGCGTATACCGTTGTTCATTACTATCACAGGTACAAGTCCATAATCAAGTCATGATAAAGGAGAGAAAGAGTATATTCGATATTTCGATACAATCTGGATGCACATTACTCTACTAAGCACGACAGTCACTCTGCCCGGCCGAAAATATCTGAAGAGTGTGTGATATGATCGATATTTGTTATATACGTTCCCCATTCGTTGATCCTGTTCAGGCCATGCTAGTGAGTTCAGGAAGTCTCCGTAACGGTAAAATTGCATACTCAAATCCTGTTGGAGCGGTTGACCACATGGTCAAAGTGTCGTTATCCATCAGAGGGATCCCATCCTGTGGCGATGAACCAAATTGGTCGAGGACTAATGGCACAGGAGATGACATTGAAGTTTGTGAAGTAATATATGGACTCCATTCAGGCTCAAAGTAATTAATTATTTGTGAGGTTACTTGATTTGGGACAAGGAGACTCGCATCCGAACCTCTTTGTACAGGAGTGAATGCCCGTAAATCTGGAGCAGTTGGAGCGACCGGTTGCTTGTAGGACTCTGAGAAGCTGAACTGGCCGTAAACAGGGAGCTGACCCAATTCAATACCATACATGGGCAAATCAAAATTCACAGACTGCCCACAAACTGGCGGAGGCCCTGAAGATGCCTCGATCGGGATGGGTCGCGTTCCGACAGCTTCATGATGTTTCTTCTGGAGTTGAGCACATGAGTTAACATCCGTAATGAGGTTAGAGTCTCTCGGACGTTTGTGTGCAGCAGTTGTTTGCGTGTTATGAGTACCGTCGGGAAAGTTGAGATCTCCAGCAATTGCCAATTCGACAAGAATGTCCCTGTCAAATGGTTGGAAAGTCTCATTTTTACAGACCGCTTGCAAAGATCAGCTTACCGAAATCGTCCAGCAGAACACCATCTGAAGGGTCAGCTGAGTTGAGAAAAAGTGGAGATACTACTTCACTCACATCGCCTCACACGCTTTCAAGAGATTTAGACAGCGTTGAACATCGTCAATTTCACGTTTGGGATATGGTGCTACCCCCGACCTTTTCCCACTCCAGATATTCAGGAGCAGAACGACTGCAGATGTGAATGCACTTGTCTGTGTCAAGTGTCAAATAAAGGTGTACAATGAGAAAATTGAATCACATACAAGTAAAATCGGTAAGGGTAATACCATTTTGTTCTGGATATCGAGCACATGACAACATGACCGTGCAGCATTCGTGCAGATAGCCAGCGAGGGAAAGGTGTTGTTTGATTTGTTCCTAAAAGACGGGATGAAAGGCCGATGAACGAAGATCTGCAGATGGTAATATGTAGCATATAGGGTGGCTGACTGCTGCAAAAATAATCTATTCTGCGAGCTTGGGTCCCATCGCACTGGACGAGCCATGAGGACCTATGACGAATAAATCAAGAATTGGATAAACAAACTGACGATGATCAGGAACAGAATCCATCCAGTTATTCAACTTAGAGTCGAGGTCCATGATTATATTTTGATCTGTATATGTCGTCTCTTGACCAATGATATGCTTTTTCACTGAATACTGGCAACAATCCAGTGATCATCTTTCGCTTGAAAAGGGAGAAGGAAATAGCCTTACCAGTGCTCGCATGGCATACGCTAGAATATCCATCAGTTTCACGTAACAATTGAAGTAGGCAATCGAAGATGGTGAATCGGACGGTTGCTTGAATGCACAAGAAGGGTCCGAATGCTCCCAATATTCATCATCACACTCGATTGGCAGATCTACATCGTGGCTAGAAATACATGTATGGATTATGAAGCCATTTATCCAGAAAAAACTTACTCGTCCACCTGTAGGACGCACTGCCGGCCAGAGAAGGAGCTCAGGAGACGATCAAGAGAGTTGAGTACCCTGTGACTTGATGTGAAGGTTTATGTGGGAGCTCAAGAAGTAACACCATACCAGAAAGCACGCTTCCAAAGTTCGTCCTCAGCTGTGGGTGCCTTCAAGCTCCTGCGTCTATGGGCTCCTACTTCTTGTGCCATTCGCAAGGCCGTTCCGAGCTCTGTCCAGCACCCCTGAGGGGTTTCACTAGATGATGTAAACAATACAGAGAGCTAGTAGAAGAGGATATGATTTGTTCAGAACCCCTGAAGTACATGGTAGGATTGCACATACGGCAAAATTCTGCAGTTCGTTCAATGAAGGAGGGGCAATGAAAGACCTGCGGATAACGGAAACCTGTTCAAACCACTTCCATCCAGCTGAATGAGTTGACGTCGTTCCGTCATAAAGAACACGCGGATCATTTGAGTACCGCGAACCGAGAGCACACACGAGCAGAAGGGTAGCTCCAAATAAAGGGTCTCGAGTGTGCAAACCATCTGCAATAGATGCCTCGAAGGAAGGCCGATGAAAGAGAGGGAAAAAGGGATTGAGTTTCTCAAAGAATAGAGTCACAAGAGACGGAAGTAATTCTTCTTCTGGAAAACGGTAGACTGGAGGTGCCGGTATCCGAAATCGTGCTGGATGCCACTAGCGCACCATTGGATCAAACAACAGATCTTTCGGAAAAAAGAACGAACTCACTTCGGGACAAAGCCAAAAGTGTGACCGCTGACCTTCCATAATGGGTGGCTGCAACGTTTTGCCCACGTATTCGCTTTGAATGTCCAGCGCTGTTTGAACTAACTGGTAACCACTGAATCCTTTTGAGTCGAGGCGAATAGGAGCTGCCCATTGGTTCGCACCTCGACTTGCCAAAAAAGCGACCTTGGGGGGGATCCACATGCAGTCTCTTTAATTTACCAATAAGCTCTTCTTCCTGGAGATCAGTGTCATTCCTAGGTAGCAAAGAGGATTCTGAAGGAGTTTCAATGCCATCCATGTTCTCTAGTTCTTGAGCCAACTTGGCCCTGGGCATTAGCTGACAAAATGGTTAAACGACGTCATCGGTAATAGGAACCACAGACCTTGCTGAGTAACTTCTCCATCTTCTCGAGTCTGACCTCTAAGCTTTCTACATATCTTGAACGAGGAAGTAGTCAGACCATATTGATCTTGGGGTAATATTTGAATGTACCCTTTAGCAGATCCAAGTGTCTACACCCTTATATGGTTAATGCGAAGAAGAATGATGTTGCAGAGCTCACTTTCGACACTTCATTGTGCGTACATTCTAATGAAGACTGTATACAATTACTACATTGATTGTCTGGCATTTCTGCACTATCGCCTTCATACATACGTCTATCAGTTGTCTGCGACGTCACAACCAAAGGAAGCTGCTCACATCGTACTATGTACATAAATAAATCAATAAAACTTCTCAATCAACACTGGGCATGGCGAGGAACGGCTATATCAAGATACTTCAACATACTTTTCTTTTTCTTGCAATGATCGCATGCACCAGGCGTTCTTCGTTTCTTGACAGATTGGGATCGAGACGTACTCTCTGAGTTGGATAGCTCAAGAGAAGGCGCCATCTACGGAGACTGAGTTGATTCGTTCTTACTTTGAACGAAATTTTCAATAACGCTCGTCGTGTAAGTGGAGAGAGAGATTTCTTCGGTCAATTGTATTCAGCAATCAGGAAAATTCGGCACGGTGGTCCACATACATTATTCAGCAGCTTCTTCTGATCGGTATCAGCAGAGCAGCTGTGGTTTAATAATCGACCCAAATTGCAAGGCAGAGAGTGTGACAAGATTTCATAGTGAAATAATTCAGTATTGAAATTTCTAGGTCATACTGAAGCCTCGAAACATGTACATGAATGGTAGTCCTTAAGCTGCCGACATGAAAACCAACCACCGCAAGTCCTGAGGGAGAGTGGTGGAGACTGACATATACCATGATGTGGATAGATTATACTGAATATATGCGTAAATAGGTATTATCATGGACCCTAAACTTCAGATAAGATTTCCACAAGAATATCCTTGATAGTACACCGAGCGTCCCAACCGTACTCGACTGTATTAGAGCATTCTTTCCCGTTCGGTTGGAAATTTGCGCCGAAAATTGCTCTAGCTAAAACCTCGTCAGATGGCCCATCTCGGACACGTAATCGATGAGTTACAGTTCGAGGAACGACGCGCGCAATAGCTGCCTCTGACAGGAACAGCATCCCAATCGAATCTTCTGGATGAGAAACGGAAACGGAAACGGCACTATGGTCCTTGGCAGAGTGCAATGATATTGACGCGCGAGGAACATCTAGCGTGACGCTCTCGCTTCCGCTGGCAATGTATTCGTGCATTTCATAACTAAGTTGTCCTCGAGTACTGTTCTCGTCGTCTCCCTCGGACTTCGTATTCGAGTAACAACGCAACAACTCGCCGCCAGTTGGGTCTATCCCAAGAACTCTGCCAGCTCGTGCAAGATCATTGGCGTCGTTCATTGATTTAGCGGTAAGGAATGTTCCATCCAGTTTGGGATGATGACGAACAGCAGAAAAAAGATCAGACATGTAGAGGGACAGTTGTGAAGAGACGTGAACGCTCTGAGCAGCTTTCTGAAGGGACACTATGAAGTGCCGGGGAATTAGTTGTTTCGGAACAAACGGCATTTGTTGTGATAGGCGGGAACGACTCGAGCGATGACGCAGAGTACTTGGTTGCGCCGAAGATATGACAGGGGAAGTGCGAGATTGAGGCAGTGCTGGCGTTGGTGGATTTGAATAGGGTTGCTTTCGAAATTGTGAGAGCGTATTTGCAGCAAAAGGAAGAGCTCTCCAAGCATCACGAACGGATGTTTGGATGTCGATGGTGCTGCTCATACCGAACAGGTCCAACTAGATAGAACAGCGCCAAAGTCAAAAGATTATTAGCATATGTGATTCTGACCGTACCATACTCCTATGGATCTTGGGTCGCTCTGTTGAGCTCCAGGGACAGACATAGACAAGAATAAAGTCATCGGGAAGATTCCACGTTCCATGATATTCTGTGTCGTCATGAACGATCCTGTTATGGTGATTGCCATTATGGTTACGGGAAGGTGTGCGCTTTGGAGATGGGTTAAATAAGCCGACAACATTTGGAATTGATTCAAATACAACTTGGCGACGAGTCAATGCCTGAGCAAGAGCTGTTTGCTCTACTACAGAGGCACGCTCAAGTCCATGTAAAACAAGAGCGTGTGGAAATTTGGGCTCTTCCTTGGGTGATACGGTAAGTGGATCAGTATTTGCATGCACGAAAGGCCTTGGCTGAGGCGCTTCGATAACCAAAGATGAAGACGCCACGGGTATACTATCTGATGCTGAACTGTGATAACTGGCTCCTGAAGAAAGTCTATTGGAGTGATGAAGATCATTTGGAGCCGAGGCTGGACGCATAAAACTCGGGTGCAGTATGTTGGAGCGTGACCTGGAATGACAAGGTAGCCTATACGACTCCCCACCATCGCTCTTATGTGACGACAGAAATAAAGAACGCAGAAATAGATTGGGATTTCGAGGAGGTATCAAGTCTTTGTACCGATGAGCTGCTGTAGTTCGAGAGCTTATTCTCGCCTTATGTGTTGACAGGTCGAAAATTGTCGATAGAGTCTGATTATGTTGTCAGTATGGAATTATGATATACAGGCACGGATGAAATCAAAGTTAGGTCACAAAGAATGGGCAGCTGCCATGATCATGCCCTCGGATCAAAGGGAACAAACCTATGAAGCTAATAAAGCCTGGGTAGTCGCATGTTGTTCACAAGGCTTGATGCGGTTGTGCGAACCTGAAAAGGAACAAACATAGTACTCACCCAAAATGCGAGCGTAGCAACTAATGAAACATCCTCTTCAGGGGCGAGGAGAATGAGATACTTGTCGCCCGCCACCATACATTGTAGGATTGCTTGAAATATACCTGGATCAAGTGGAAGATTGCTCGATGACGAGTTCCGCACATACGCAAGTATTGAGGGGAGAAAAGCATTTTTGCCAATTAGAGAACGTAGGTCAGTCAAAGTTGTGATGTCGGACATCTGTCATCGCATCAAACCATAAGTATGGAGACGTGGGGTCAAAACGCAGTTCGAATTATACCATACAGTGTAAAACCCGCGATGTTCTCAGGGGATCAAATTACAAATCTCGTATAAGATCGTTTATAGGATGTGGAAAATACGATGGTATCTCTCTGAAGCTGCTCAAGATGATTCTGGATAGTGGTTTACGCAGAAGGCGATGAGTGGGAATCCTGACCATCAATTGTTACAAGCTGACGGTTGGTTGTCTCGATAACCGTATTGATTACATAATTTATAATTGATCCGCGAATATCTCTGTCCGGGTTGATTCTCAGCTTGTGAGGGAGAATCAGGATGACAGTCATGATGATCTGAATCTGTCATGGGGATAAAACAATCATTTCCCAGCATCACACTTCGTTCTCTTCGGGCCCACCTGGCTGCAGAGTATGCCGAGAGAGTGATACCTCTTTCCTCCACTCGACCTGTCCGCTGAACACTAGAACCTGTTCGTTGTGATCTTCTGTATAATAAGTAGGTACAAGTGGTCATCCTACCTCACTTCTCAATAGGTCTGACTGAACCAGTTGATAAGCTGATGGCGCAAACGCTCAATTTCTCTGTTGATGATACTTCTCCGACTATTTCTTATTCACCATTCACCGACATCTTTCCACCTAACTTGACTGCTGGATGGAATTCTTTCTTCAATGGTTCTGGTTTCCCTGCTTTTCTTGGAGAGCTTGGAAATGGGACCAGTTTTCATGCTACATCTCATGATCAGGCTACTCTATCTATCACATGGAGAGGTTTGTGAGAAATTTCTATCCTTGCCGGAGATGATGGACGTGACTGCAGGTACTGGTATTGAAGTCCTAGGCAGTGTAGAGGGAAATGCACGTTGCCGGATAACCCTCGATGGTAACATGCACATGTCGCCAGCTTCCAACTTGAGCCTTGAAACCTTGACGGCCTTCCAGCATCTCACTGATGAAGTTCATACCCTGCTCATCACCGTTTTTATACCTGCTGCTGACAACCAATCAAAAATCTCCTTTGATAAAGCCTTGGTCTATTTCAACAGTTCATCGAGGTGAGTTATCTACCCAACGCTGAGAACAGTGGCTAAAAACTTTGCTTTCCTAGTTCACCTCTCAATCCACAGCCGATCAATAAGAGTGATATCTTTTTCTCAAGTAATTGGGACAGCCAGACCGTCGATAGTATCCAATTCCATCAATCACACACCAAAGGTGATATAGTTAAGTCGACATTTAGCGGTGAGGTGTTCCAATTAAGTTCGCTGTTATGCACTAACGTCTGGAGAAGGAACTGCCTTTCTTCTGAGTGGCATGACATCAAATGCAGCTGGAAAATATTCGGTTGTCCTGGACAACAGTACGTCCATCTTGAATGGCAAATCAACTTTCAACAATACCAACACGTTACTCTTCTACGCGACTGGCCTCGACCCTACAATTCAACATCAAGTAGAGATCAGAAATGACGATGGCAGCGATTTATTACTCAGCCATGACGGATTCATAATATTCACAACTGGACATTCAACTGCAAACGCCCAATCACCTCCACCTTCCGCTGCAGCTATCTCCAAAGGAACAATTGCTGCGGTAGTTCTAGCAGGTATCCTCGGTTTCCTGATAATCAGCGGTTTCCTCTACTTCTGTTTCGTAATTCGCCCGCAAAGACGCCGCCACAGAGCGGTGCTTATAGAAAGGCGCAGGAAGAAAAAACAAGATGCTGGACCATTGGGTGTCCTCAATATCGTTCCCACTGTCTTCCCCGATGATGTAGACATTGGCTCACAAGAAGGAACCCTTGGGCACCACAAGAAGCAATCTAGTGAAAAGTCAGGATTTACTCGTTGGAAACGGGAGGTCGAAGGCGGATTTGGAGGTCTTGGCCTTCTTGGTATAAAGTTCAGGCATTCAGGATCGACGGGTAGGAAATCAGGATCGACAAGGAAATCGGGATCAACAAGGAAATCAGGATCGACAGGAAAGAAATCTCGAAGATCCGGAGTATCAAGAGGGCCTTTGAGTGCGAAGTCGTCCATATTCACGCTGTCTTCATTGTTCACGCTTTCATCCTCAAAGCGTAGCCATAGGGGAGGCAAGAAGAAAGCAAAATCGAATCAAGTGAGCGAGAGCTCCTCGTCTGCTGGTCTTGCTTTGGAGCTTCCGGTCAGGCCCCGCTCCCCAGATAGTTTCAAAGAGAAAGACGCTGAAGTATCTCGTTTTTCCACGGACGTATATGTCTCTGAGTCAGATATGCACACTTTATCCTATATGAATACACCCTCCGTTCAACCAGTTCCAGTTTCAACGCCCGCCCATTCTCCATCAGGTTCTAACTCCAACTCTCGTTTATATCCTCCGTCTCTACCTCGTCCTCTCTCCCATGAGCGCAGCCGTCATGGTAGTGTTGGTCGATTGTTGAAATACGATGACCCTAAGCCCGGCCCACATGAGGACATAGGCCACAGTCACGGTCCCTTCCTAGAATCTATATCTCCATCCTCTGATCCTGGTCATCTTTCCACTCTTGCGCCGCGAGATCGAGGCAGCGCGAGGTACAGCTCGGATGACGCAACGAGTTACTATCTCGGGTCAGCTGCAACACGTCTAGCTATTCGCAACTTGAGTCCCCGTATAACCCAGTCTCACGTGCAATCTTCCATTCAACGGACTGAGGGCAAGGCGAGGACATCAGACAGAACACCTGAATTACACGACCATATCCCTGCCCAGCCTACACGAAGAGTATCTTCGCCACCCATTTCTGACACCTCGTTTCTGTACGTGGTGACTCCTGCGACCCGGTCAATCGACATTCCTCCGCCCGAAATTCAATCAGTGGAAATACCACCTGCCGGAATTTCAGAGTCTCGAAATGTCGTCTTGGACTTACCTCCTTTAAGCCCCTTGAGGATCGATTTTTCAATCAACTCTTCACATTCTAGCAGTCATTTGGAGCCGCCTGTAATCACTGATATTTTGCAAGAGGCGGCCGAGCAGAGGCAGAATATCAGTACCCTTCGCTCGGCATTCCGATTGACCCCTCCGACCAATCCGCTTTCCAGCCACGCAAGAAATTCGTTCCTAGACCTTGAGCCTTCGCCCGATATGTCGTCACCACTTCAATCTACAACCCCATCTGAGAACTCGACACAGAAACAGGAAGTTGAAAGGTCAAGGTGGAGCGCCTCTACAGCACAGATGACTAATCTCTCACGGAGCGGTTCATCCAACGTATCAGCCCCCGTTACTTGGCCAGCTTCTGGCCCAACTTCATTCTTTCCCTATCCTGTATCGCTCCCGCCATCGCCCTACCACCCTGAAGGACATACGTCGTCTCGGCCTGCTCAGTCCCATTCCACGGCCCTTCATATTGAACACGGACAAGCAGACCGTCGTCTTCCTCAGCTCCGTCTCTCAGCTTTCGGCTCGCCCACAGACAGTGTCCCTATGTCTGTCACATCGGAAAGAAGACTTCGTCACAGTGGCTCAACTGGTGTCTCCGGTGACGGTGGCGCTAATAGCTCTCAGCTTCTTCCTCATCCACCACTTCCTTACAAGCGCTCCAATCCATCTTTCCCACCTGTCTAGTCGAATTACTTCGAGTTTCAATGTTCGGCAGACGGACTTCTATCATATTTCTGATTGGAATCTCATTCTGTATTGTACGCCGTTGCCTTCATTCGTTCTTTATTAATTTCTCGACAATCTATGGACAGCTTATAACGTGACCTAAGTAGTTTTCATCGGATGTTGTATGTCCACGTATGTTGATTAGCCCGTATTATATCGTTGATCACCTTTCCATGGTTATTAGTATATAATGTTAGGGGGTAGTAGGCTAGCTAGGCATCTCTTCAGGATACGAACAAAGATAGGTCGAAGATCCCTTAATCGGGGAGAACAATAGTGGTCTATTTTATATTCTGCTCTCACACGCCAGACTATGTCAGCGTTCGTCGTAAGGCACGATAGAACTCAATTGACAGAGCCCTGGTTTCTTTAGAGCCACAAACATCTGTCAGTCTCAAGTCCTTAACAACCAAATGTTTATAGTCCGATAGCGGTTGGTTGCATTTTCCCAGACACTACGAAAAATGTGGAGGTTCCTGCTGATTATACTCCCTCTCAGCGTACGAAATCGACAATGCGCCACACGATCCTACATGGGTATATGATGCCATAGTGGAATGATTGACCGTGGTAAGTATGTACGGATACCACCTTGATCATCCGCTCGCGGATCGAATCCTGAATTATGAGCCTATGTTTGGAAGTTAGTCAAAGGATTCTGGTAAAGGATACGTATGACGATAAATTTTGGCCGGATTGGCCCACGCCGCGCACAATGATGTTCCAATAATATCAAATTTTGGCAAAGAAACGACCCTTTGGATCTACGTTGATGACGAGCCCAGTTTAAGGTGTTACTGCCGGTGTCATTTGTCGTGCTTGACTGGTGCACTTCAAATCTGTCATGTCAGAGTATTTTGAACCTCTTTGATCACTACAACGTTGTGCAACAACTGGGGTAGAGAGCTATGATGAAGCCGCTGAGTCCTTCCTCAGACCAAAGCTAACGAAACGTCTAAGGTCCGAAAACACTTCACGGCGCTCTCCTCCACGGTTTTGCGGATCCGCGCCTGAACCCCCCTGAGAGCTGTTGCCAGAATTGGTTCCTCCAACTAACGACCCCGTTGATGTCGGCGACATGATTGTTGCGAAGACACCATCCCCATTCATTGCAAGGGGCAGCGAGACCCGGCTCCCACCCGGGCTGACGGGACTTCCTCCAAGCTGGCCTGAACCTGGGTCCATGTCGACAGAAGAAAGGAAGGAAGTACTGGCAAGGTCAGTTTTCGTACTGGTGATAGTGAGAAAGTCGTCGAGGAGGGCATTTTGTTGTGCTTTTGGTGTCCCCTTGAGATCAAGGATCTGAAAAAGCAGTTACTCAATTACCCTTATCGAAAATAGGAAGATGGATCCACCTTCTGGAAATTTGAGAAGGAAGCGTCACCAATAAGGAGTGTGTAAGTTAAGATGAAACCATCGGCAGGGTCCTGCAAACCAATATAAGCAGTGAGACATCAAGATAATGAGGTACTAACAACAGGCGTAACGATAACTTTCAGCAAGGCTTCGAGCCGCGTGGTGGTCTTGGTTAATCCACGGGTATAGCTATCAGTAACGGTGTGAGAAAGAAGGGAGATGGTACTGGCGTTCCAACCTCGAGGTTATCAGAGCCTCTCCAGGCATTCTGGCTAGATAGCTTTTGACCTGTTGCAGATCAATTAAAAGCTACAAAACTCTATCGTCAGCGTTGAAACCTTGATAGCGGAGATGGCAGGTAATAATACCTGTTCCGCTCCGATTTCCTTCAGGGGCCGGCTCTTCACGATCGCGTTCGTGAATTTCGCCAGTATGAGACTAAGCAAGTGGGAAAGGATCAAGGTTAGACAATCCATAAACGATCAAGGGGACGACCGTCACCTGCATGCTTTGTCGAACAAATTCCGTAAATATTTCTTCTGTTCCACCAACGGTTTAACAGTCTCAATGACCTGTTCCGCTGCTAACACCAATTCTCCCGCGTACGCTGATTGCCCGCTGACTTGGTTTGTCGCAGTCCATGCCGTCCGAGCCATCGTTACAAATGCTGCATCACAAGCAGTCTCGAGCTCTCGTAACTGGATGACAATGGCTGCAGAAATGACACTTTATAGAAAAAATATTATATCCTGAACTTTCTGAGGACAGATCAAGGAAACACACCTAACAAACATTTCTCGCTCTGCTTGGAAACTGACGCGGTCTTTGAAATCCTCGTTGATCTTTTCCCGCATTTTGTGCTCCAGCTATGGAAGGTCACATCTCGCATGAGCATCTATCGGCGGGTGATTACGTACCTCAGAAGCAGTGGAAAGACAATAATCGGCAGTATTGATCAGCTTGCAAGCATGCTTCAAGTCTCGCACGTCATATCGGGTATCCACAGAACGACGAGATTGAGGTTGCGGCGGAGACCTGTCATATATGCATCTGGTGTTGGCGAAGAGATTGGGAAAGATATTCAACAAACCTCTTGAGACTTGCTATTAGAACGTCCTCTGTCGATTGAACACATGAACATTGGTTGATACTTCAGTTTGCGAAAGCGCACCTGCGTATATTCGCAACCATTTCTTATGTAATGTACCAAGGTCAAACAAAGCCTGACCCGTCGAGAGCTTCGCGCATTGCTCTAAGCTCTGCGCATAAAAGTAAAACAGGTCGGTTGAAGAGGATAGCACAAGGCTCTCCGTTTCTCCTTCAGCACCATTTGGAACGTCAAAAGAAGGCCGTGGTGGTACTGGGGCCCTGCCTTTCGACTTTCGGTGTGGTGCAAGCATATCTGTAAGGACTCTAAAAGCATAATAAGGGGAGTGTCGACAGATTGCGCAATACAAAGCACTTACTTGTCCTGAGCATCGACAAAGATACTCATATGAGGTTCGAAAGCAGCAGAGATCGGTTTGGTTGGAATCGCATGTGCACCTGTCGTTGCGGTAAGCATTGCTTGAAACTAACGGTCCGCATGAGCAAGAGACTACTACAAGGTAGAAAGGGCCTCACACTTGTAGCCCATTTCTTGCCCATTGAATTCTCAAACTCCGTCGTTATCTGCAGATTCTCAAGTAATCCCTTGACAGTGAGTGACGGGCCTGCCTTTGCTAGGAGCATGGTAAGATCGTCTCTGCGTGCATTTACATATATGAGGCCTGCACATATCGGGATCAATGAAAAACTCACCGGGTGATATCCACAAATTTGGCAAGAAGATACCATCCCACTTTCCATTCAACAGGGAATACCCGACCTTGCTCAACCTCATGCGTTTGCAACATCCGCCGAAACCATGCAAATCGACGGGAGAGGTTGTCCAGTTGTCCCGCCTCGTCTGTTGATCGGAATATACGACGATATTCCTTAAGTTCGAGGGCGACATAACGGTCGATGAGGTGAGCCCGGAAGTCTAGACCTAAAACATCCGACACTCGACAAGCATCCGCAATCTGTGCTGCTTTTACAGCTTTAGAGGTGTCTTGCAGGATACTTCACGATGTACGTCATTGAGGAAGATTAAGGGGAAAGAAGAAGCAAAACTCATACAACGCGTCAAAATCGGCATCAATCAAGGAGCGAAGGTCGCCTTGTATTTCTTGTATACGCTTCCAAACTTGCGCGATTCGGGGTACACCGGTATATGCTTTGAAAGTCGCAGAAATCTGCTTCACTGCCTATGTCGAGCGTTAATCGTGAGCTTCAGACGGCATTTTGGCGAGGAAGACTGACAGCAAGCGTTTCAGCAACTTCACCGTACTTCTTCTCCTTCACAAGATCTTCCAGCTGCGTCAACGCGTTGACTTCAGTACGCAATGCTCCTGATTGAGTATTATCACCAAAATACACGTGTAAATGAACCTACCGAGCATCTGTAATCGTTTAAGTGTTGTCATGCTCAGAATGAGATTTTTCTTCGCCGTATCTAACACTTGGATATCCTTCGTAATGTTTCTTACCACAGCCTCCGACTCTGTCGCCTTTTCGCGTATACGTGACATCTGTCCAAGCAGGTCCTTGTGAGCAGAATTTCAGGTCAGTCAAAGTTTTGAGTTATGCGACAGAGTTGTACAGAAATCATCTCCTGGATAAGCTGCATCTTCTCTGGATCCTGACTCTGCCTTAGTTCATCTCGTAACGCATCAATCTCCTTCTGAAGTTGCTGTTGTGTCTCTGCCAACCGAGTGTTGACGAAGTCCAAGTGCGCGAGGGATTCCTCTAGTTAAATTTAGATCAACAAAGAAATTGAATCTGGACCTCAGCAAGTCTAGTGATGAATGCGCACCGTCGGGGAACAGGTCATTAAGAACAGGAATGGGACTATATGGTATGTCAAATGAAGGCGCATCAAACAGGTCACCGTGGAGGTCGCCGACGTTGGTATCGAGGGCTTGCTGTACGGCGAGGACTACTTCCTGCGGAAGGTTGTCATTGTGCATCGCAACGAGAGGAATGGCGTCGACGTTGGAATTGCGATCAATTACCAACTCCTAACCCTAATGTTGGTGCATCTCAAGTTCCTGAATCGATCGTCTCTGCGCAATTCATGTTCTTTCCACTTCTTCCGTAAGCCATGAGCGCCAATAAAGCAACAGTTGCTCAAATATATGTCGATCATCCTTCCTTTTCTAATTGTTCCGCACCTATCGTTGGCTGACCGGAGTCAG
Source organism: Termitomyces sp. MG145 (assembly GCA_003313055.1). Lineage (NCBI taxonomy): Eukaryota > Fungi > Basidiomycota > Agaricomycetes > Agaricales > Lyophyllaceae > Termitomyces > Termitomyces sp. MG145. The sequence goes on along the minus strand of QGOB01000112.1, from coordinate 12,040 downwards.
AGCTTTTCGCAGACATCGCTGATCAAACATTTGTACAGGCATTACAGGATGAACTTATTAGCAAGTCAAGTCTTCGGGTCCATCTAATTCACCCTGCTTCTAGGATCCTACTGTCACCTCTCAATTCTTATCTAGCCTTATGAACTCGGCGGACAACGTCAGATTGGGACGACGAGAAGGGCGCTCTCGTATGTGCGAGCTACAGCTTCTATCATATTCTAGAAGTGATTTAATACTAGAACTGGAAAGTACGTCGTAGCAGACGTCTTTTGCTTGGACTGTGATGAACGTGTCGGCTGATTTTACCACACAGCGAGTGATAATACACAGAGGTATAAAGAAGGTTAGACCAGTCTGTTGTTGTGTCCCTCCCATTTGACTTCTGCAGGCAGATTCCTTCTGGAACGAGAGAAGCTTATCAATGAGAATGCTTGGAGGTTGAATGAATGAGGTATCCGCAGTTCCTGATTGAAAACTATGTCAACCTTAGCTTGATTTGTACACTATCAATACCAGAGAGCCAACAACGGGTTAAAAATCACGGTTCAACATCCAGAAATTAGCTGAAACCGCGTCCGACGTTCTAAGAGACGGCCTGATTGGACTGGTCAATTGCTGAGACTGTTGATAACCGTAGCCCGCGGTCAAAGAAATACTTCGTGCTCTTTCAGCTCACATACACATGTACACGCTTCACAGAGACAGAGGCGGCATCAGCTTGACTTGAATAGCCATGAGTGTCAAGACTGCTCGTCAATTCACACAATCCAGTCAAGTGATATACACCCCGTCTCAAGCTCGTTGTCCAGAAGCCTCTCATTCCCGCAAAATACGACGTACCCCACATTGCGAGCAAAGAGCGGCGGAATACGTGCTGGTATCATTTTCTTCTTCTGCCTTCTTCTTTTCTTTACAATCTGATCCGTACTATGCTTGGATGAGTCTACATCCATAGTTTCATCCGCAGGGTTGCTTGTCGTTTCAGTCCCAGTAGTACAGGAGACCGCTAGAGTTCGCGCAAGTTGAAGTAGTCCGGCCTTTCCTGCCAAACTATCTTCCCTGGGTGTAGGAGGGGCGGGTACTCTTCGAGAGGTATCACATCCCGTACAGGTGTATACCATAGTGTGACCATGAGAAGGGGATTCTGAGTTGTCGTGAATGATTCGAATCAAACGGAGCATGCCTACTTGACTCGCACGGTAGAATCAATGTCATATCGCACACGTTGCACAGAGTTCGCTTTACACCGGGGTCACCAGTATCGTGCGTTTCCAAAAAAAAAGACGCAATCGGTGAGACATTTTGACCGTAGTCTTCTGTTCAACAGATTTCATCGTCGCGATATATGATCTAGAGAGCTCGATCGCGGTCGTGACATGTCTCAGAAATTTAATCCTCCTTTTCCTCGCTTTGTTAACATCCTTTAGCGTATTGGGTTTGCTTTTGCTGGAAGTTGAGGTCGTGGATTATTGAGAGGATGGAAGGGTATTGAGGTAAACGCTGGCCTGGTAAAGAAAATTTAGGCGCTGTATAATATCGCGATCAGCAACTCCGTTTGCCGTGGGCGCGTCGTGTTCGCCTTGTCGCCATTTCCTAGAAGTCGATTGTCCGGGAGAAAAGGCTGGACCGGCTTGGCGGGCCGGGTTACAATTTGGCTTTGTAGATTGTAACGGCGGGCGACCAATTATTATTATTATTATTATTTATTTTGGAGTGGCGTTTGGTGTAGTGGAAAGACCGACGCCATAGTCGTCCCCTTCCCACCCGCGTTGCTGGTCCCCTGGGATTGAAACCAGGGATACACTTTGTCCAGCTTTTTGCTCCGCGAGGAAATGCATTTCCGCACTGAGTGTGGGACTATAAGCCCGGGATATAGGAGTAAGGCCCATTACCCACTAAAACCCCGCATTGAGCCTCCTCGTGAGGCTGAGGGGTTTCCCCCTCCAGGCCCGTCCCCATCCAGGTTTCTTCAACCAGTATTTTTTTTGAGGGCCCTTTTACCCAATCTCGGGTTGGCCAGCTTCCAGTCAAGGAGTGCCCTCTGCTTCATGGTTGTTGTCCATCTATTTCTAATTTCACTCTCCGGGTGGGGCGTATTGTTTTTTTGTATCACTCTTTCGCATCTTAATACCCAAATCAGGTATGCAGACTCCACGACCAGTATCCTGTATATTCTCGAGAGACCTTCTGAGGCTCTCCAATTATTTCCTTTCACTGTCATCAATGGGCTGCCAAGGATGGAGTTGATGTTTTGTGGTGTGAGCATCTTCCGGGTGACCAATTATAGGCACGGTCACACTCTTATTGCAAGGACCAGTTACACACATTGTAAGTAGAGGCTTTTTTTTATACCTGTAACTAATCGGAATGTATTGGGACACGACTGAATAGTTACGGGAAATGTAGAGTGAAGTTTTGACTGAATAGGAGACATTAGTGGGGTGACGGGGTCACGGACCACGCTAAATATGCCCTTCAAGCTGGGCAGTGTGTTGGGAGACATTCCACTAAGCCGGTGTCCACCTCCCTCTGTCCTGGAATCACCAGGGTTGGTAACCGCGCGCTAGTGATGTTTCTTGCCCAACTTCTTCAACATCATTGATATTTCTGTGTGGTGCTCAGCTGGTTCACTGCCAGACATATTGCCAACCACAGGGGTTGATCTGCCGGCCATCCAGGTCAGTCGGGTTTACTTTATGTTGGGAGACATTCCACTAAGCCATGCAGCTAGTGGAATGTTTCCCAACACAGGGGGGAGCATGTAGACAGCTCTAAATCACAAGTAAAGAAATAGGGATGGGATGGAATTAACCTCTGCCACAACCAAGTTCAGTTGCGGTTCTCGAGTTCTTCTTCAGCTTGGTCTTCAGGATAGATCTCCAATTCCTCATTTGCATCAGCATTGCCAGGTGAGGACATGTCAACCAGGTTGAGCACCATCTGGTCTTCCTCAATGTCTTCTTCTACTGCCTTTCCCTTTCCTTTGGGATCTGGCAATTTAATCACTATGCTGCAGGAAGTGATGTCATGGGGGTCAACAGAGTGAGGTTTTGTAATGGTACCTGCCTAAAATGGAACATGCCAGAATTGCACATGATGAACCAGTTGGACTACCTGTCCCATTAGACAATACCACGTTACAGCCCTGTGACCCGTGACTCAGAGTGAACCATGCTCTGGCAACTGCTGGTCTTATCAAACTCTGTGGCAGCAGTCGATGAAGACCAGTTCTTGTTTTGGGAAACCATTGTGAGATTTGATCAATAAAATTACTAGTGCTGAATACAGATAAAGAGAACCCTTGGTGATACAAATGGTATACTCTCTCTGTAGACCAAGAGAAGGTTGCATTGACTCTTTTACAGAATTGTGTTTTGGGCAAAATGCATAATCAAGTCTTGGACGTCACTTCTAAGTATAGTAGTGGAGTTGATATTCTTGAGAATTTAATGGCTTAAAGTCAGATATTGTTTTCGGCACTGTTTAATGGAATTGACATTCTGAGCAGTATTTTATCATTTCTGAAACTCAAATCACCCAATCTGACCAGTTGTATTCTTAATGATTTCACAATCATGCTATAACTTTTGGATAGTTCCTGAGTACATGCAGGGTATTGAGGAAGGGTTTCAGATGCAGTTCTGAAATGATTCTCCCATGTGGCACTGTCAACAATACCAGCCACATCTAAAACATCGTTACACTCTTTCTAAACTCAGGGATGCTGCAATTGCAAGAAAAAAACTCTTTGAACAATTGCTGTGGTGTAATTGCCTACATGCGGCTACTAAGAGTACATAAAGCACATTCCACCGACATCCTTATAATTTCAACCCCAGCACAGCTCTAAACTGCCCCCAGAAGTAGGGCCAAATCATCGTGGATAGGCTGAAGCAATGCATCAGAGGCTGGGGTGCTCACGCAAACTATGCTGCTCCACTGAGGCCCAAACACTGTGACAGTCGAGTGGATGTGCTTGATTTGCTGTGGGTCTTTGAGATACTCATTGAAAATTTTGGTGGAAATAGTGTTCGGAACCCTCTTCAAGATACAGGTACTCCAATAAGGACCGCACACCGCAATTATCCTGACAGTTTGTATCTGACTGATATGGAAAACAATGGCAGCTTGCACAGCAACATCACGCATGGCTTCACGCATGATTTGAGCAACTGCATAGTCATGCTTTGCTCCAGAGAGAGCATGGTTTACATAGTGCTTGTTCTCCATGAGCACCTTCATAATTATGTTTGTGATGCGGAATCCGCGATATTGAAGGAAATGAGAGGAGATCGCTTGTGGAATGACATAAATGATAGCAAAGTCGGCAATTCTAGCCCTATATTTCTGGGCAGACACTGTCGCTACAGTCAAAATAGTGATGTGGCTGATATCAAATGGATTGATGACATCATCAGCATCACACTTGTCTAAGGAAATCTGGAACATCATTGATGCGAAGTGCGGTGGTTTTGTTTATTTGTATTTATTTACAGGTTCAAAACTCTGACTTGCAGTAAGTTGTGTTGAGCATCTCGACAACTCAATAACACTTTTTAAAGTATAATGTAATTTTTATTGATTGATTCCATGGGCAAAACTAAGTTCAGAAGGTTCAAGTTTAAAAATTAATAATTAAAAACCAATTTAATTTGAGGTTCTCGTGTTTGGCCTAAGACGTCCACTTCCTGGGGACTCCGAGCCACGCACAATTGCCTGGCTTCTTCCTCCTCTTTCTGCTTTCCTTTATACTCCTTCCTCAGTGCACGGACCATGCTGGCCAGCGTGGTTTTCCAGTGGGTTTCGTGGCTGCCAGTCAGCAGTCGGGTTTCTCTTTCCCGATGATTTTCGCTGACTCTGGGCTTGGCACACATCCCTCATCTGCCCTTTTCCTCATCTATCCTCTTCTTCCCTCATGCTTCGATATCTCGTTTGTGTCGGTTGGCAGTCTCTGGCTCGGCGACAGTATGGTAGGGTTTCATGGGCAACTGTGATTGGGTTGGCCAGCGGGACTTCCTGTTGGGTGCCTGATGGAGCCGAGCTCTGTGATCGGGTCAACACTGCCACCGATCACAGGCTCAGTCCTTTCCCAATCTCTCCTTCCACTGTCTTTGTTTTGTTACGATTGCATGGCTGTGGTGGGTTGGTTATGGGAGGA